>VDFB02074256.1:0-13112 GCA_007258455.2 Sequoia sempervirens
AGCATCCCTTTTCATTCAACCCCAAAAGTTTAATTTTTTTTTGATTTGCTCTATTCAACTTATCAAAGTTACACCTTCAACATTCACTTATTTTGATACCTTTTTTTGATTCCCCAAAAGCTTGAAACTTTGCCATTTGATTCAACAAAAAATACTGTCTTGCGGAGTTGGACTTTCAATTGTCCCTTGCCTCTATATCTCTTTAGAGGTATCCATGAACCCTAGTCCTGGAAACCTTTCTTGTTGGGGTTCCCTCATTAATTTCTCCCTAGATGATATCCCTTCCGGTACGACTTCTTGCCCATCCTCTATCCCCTAATTATTCGATGCTTTGATCCTAGCATGTGGTATGAGTTTCCTCCGGCCCTTGACAATCCTAAATTCTCGTAATTTCTCGCTACAACTCCCACCTAAATCATTCTATATGTAGGTTTGCATGGATCCAAAGGTAAAACTTGATGCCCATCCTATACCATAGTTATGGTTATTGAGCACAACAAGTGGCATGTATTCTCTAGGTTGCTCTTTTAAGTGAAATTTTGGGATAATTTACTCATTATTGCACATAAGTCCACATGCCATCAATATTAAGAGATATGGAAAATGGACAAAAAATGACTTTCTCATGACTCCATATGTTTGTGGATCTCAAACATGCATTTTTGATGCACTGCATTTACAATGACAATGGCTAGGGCATGAGTGATTTTTGTAGAATCAAATCCTCATATCTTCTCCTTTACTGTTTGATTTCCCAAGTGACAAATTTGTATAAGAAAAATCTTTATTCATTCAAAGGGTTGGTTTTTTGAGATTTTGTTGGACATGGTGCATAATAGTCAGTTTCAATATTTGATAGTTTATCCACCATTATAACTACTCTCTAATTTGTAGAGAGGTAGCTATTATAAAAAATGTATGTAAACAATTGTATCCTTGGATTGTCATTGATATTTGGATTGTTTGTGGAATAAGAGGTGTGACAAGTCATTTTTTTGTAAACTTTCTTCCACCACATTTGTTGGTGTACCTATAATAGGTATTTGAAAATGTAAAATTTACAAGTTTATTTTGCATCATCTTGATATTCTGGATAAATGTAATGGTCTCTTACCTGTCATGGATAAATATCAATGAGTTCAAAGAAGGACTATTAAGTAGGGGTATTTATTTTGCATCATACCTTTGTTGTTATTTACAATTCTCTACTTATCATGGTTGGATATAACTATATTACCCAATAAGGCATGAGTTAGTAAGAATCATGACCTTCCATATCCATTAAATCATCAAAATCATTTGCTAGTAGTATAGGAAATAGAAGCAGGTTAGTGCACTATTGTTTATGGTTTAGTATTAAAACTAGAGACATATTTTAAGTGAAACATAATGTTATATTATGAAAAAATCATTTGCAACATGTTTGTACTTTGCTAATTGTTAAAAAATATGAAAGAAATGATCTCAAGGGATTACTTCATTGTTGACATCAAGATACATGTGCAGAGTATTTAAATAAGCTATCGAGGTCATGGGCCTAGTTAAATTTAACAAGTGAAATTATTGAGATTAAGTTTACATCTAGGTATGATTATTGTGTGTTATATAATTGTTAATTTTATTTGATTTAAGTGCCTATTTAATCTATACCTCTAGGAATACCCTCATGGGATTAAGTTGAGCTCAAAGAGTAGGAGAGATTACCCATTCTTATATGTTAATATTTAACCATCTCGAGTCTTTTGATGAAAGCTCTATGATTTGAGAGAGCAATTTTGGGACCTAATAGAACTCTAGAGTATATTCATGGAAGAGCTCCACTAGAACCACCAACATATGTTATGGTCACTATTTGAAGATGAAACTCCACACACAATTCTAATTACATCAATATGAAGCGAAGAAATATACCGACTAGCCCTATCATCAGTTTAGACAATAACAATACAAAAATCATAGAGTTTGACTCTTTCAAAAACCATAGTTTATTTAGATAACACAACAAAAAGAAAGAAAGAAAAACTATATTAATACTTGTGACTATACTTGGCATAAAAGTCCTTGAATGACTAAAAATAATGCCGCTATGAAAAACTGAAGCATAAGTCCTTAGAATGACTAAAAATAATGCCGCTATAGAAAAAGCTGAATAAAGAAACAATAGTAAAAAATAAATAAATAAATTAGTTGTAAAAAATATATATACCTAAATAAAAGGGTTAAAAAAAAATCATCAGGTATCATAAAGTTGACCAACCTTCGGAAGGAAGGAATAGTCATATAGGCTATGCTCGGAATATTCTACTCAAGTTAGGTTACGCAGAAATATCGCAACCTGCAGAGGAGGTTTGTGTATAATCTCTGTCTCCTGCCAGGTTTTATGCCAGAGATAGGGGGATCGGATCACAGGAAAATGAGCAGCAGCGGCTCGGCAGAGGGGACACAGAATCCTGAAGGAGGGAGGCGGTTTTACAATCCATATGAAGACCTTCATGGTCCGGCGTTCGACATCAGGCCGGTGAAAAGTCTGTATCAAATCCCCACAAGTCCAGAGTTTCTGTTCCAAGAGGAGGCTGCGTTGAAGAGAAGGTCATTTAGTGATAACATCACGTATTACACTGGCTGCGCTTATTTAACGGGCGCCGTTACGGGTGCCGGCGTGGGGTTGGTGGAAGGCCTGAAGGCCGCAGAATCGGGAGATTCCTTGAAGCTTAGAATTAACAGGGTGTTGAATAGTTCTGGTCACACGGGTAGAAAGTTCGGCAACCGTCTGGGGGTAATAGGCCTTCTGTACGCTGGACTCGAGAGCGGAATTGGGGCGGCGAGGGGGGAGGATGATTCAATCAACAGCATCATGGCGGGGCTGGGCACAGGGGTCCTCTTTAGGGCCGCCGCCGGCATACGATCCGCCGCCGTTGCCGGTGCCATCGGTGGCCTCGCCGTCGGAGCCGTAGTCACCGGCAAGCACGCACTCAGGAGATACGTGCCCATATGAATGTACTAAGTCATTACGCTCCTTTATTTAGATTTTGATCTTTGAGGGTTTATTATTTATTCTACATGTTTCAACTTAAGGGTACATTTCGCCCTAGTGTTTCATGTATTAGGATTTTTCTGGAATTAGTATAATTGTATTCATGAATTTTCCACAGTCCATGAAGATGAATAAAAGAACTTTTGGAAATAACTGTTGTCAATTTGTTTTGCATCAACGTTATATTGGTCTAGACCGTTTTTACCAGTCTTCTGGAATTCTAAAGTAAATTCTAGTA
The DNA here is from genome assembly GCA_007258455.2 of Sequoia sempervirens. NCBI lineage: Eukaryota > Viridiplantae > Streptophyta > Pinopsida > Cupressales > Cupressaceae > Sequoia > Sequoia sempervirens. The sequence continues at coordinate 3,273 of VDFB02074256.1, forward strand.
TTTGTGATGTATGGCCACTGGTTTCGGGAACTTTACAAGTTGGGATACAAAGCTCTATTTTCTTTGCACGTGTGGTATAATATTGTAAAAGTCGAGCATTATACGCCTTTGGAATAAGCAAATTCAGTGATTATTTTAGGGCTCTCCCTTCTTAGTAGACATGCTTAGGCATATGCCTGGGGATAAGTTATGTTACATTTTATGCGATTTAGGAATCAGTTTGGCCTAAGAAACAAAAAGAGGCTAACCATGTGAACACTACTTCCTTGGAGAAATCTAAGCCAATGTAAAAAATAAATATCCTAAGCCTTTTTGGGGAGAAGATTTAAATCCCATTTGTCAACTGAAACAAATTACGATCTTCAATCTAGATCATGAAACTAGTTGGAAGAACCAACTGAATTTAATGGAATGAACCTGTAACAAAGTTTTTAGGTGTTAGCCATCTTTTGCGACTAAAGAAACTGGATTTCAACATGTTGGGATTCTTTGGCGTCAGCATATATGGATCTCCAGCCCTCTCGTGTCAAGGAAATTTTGAATAATACCTAATCCACCAAAGAAGCTAGGTATCTCATTTTCTAAAAGGGTTTTGGTTTGTGGACATAGAAGCTTCCTCCTCTACTTCTAACAGTGGATCCCAGTGCTTGGATGGAATTTACTTAGTTCCAGTAAGGGCATGCTTATGCTACTTTCCTTTGAAAATTGAAAAGATCAAATATTTGAATAATTTTAAAACTAATTTCTAACTCATTACAAGCATTCAGAAACTTCTAGAAATTCATAAACAGTTTGTCATAGAATGTTTGTTTAGATGTCTACAGAACATGGTTTACCTGAAACCGATTCAGCCAATTCCATTTTTATGGTACTTAAAAAATAGTTATGTGGTTTGCAAAGAAAGCTTGTCCTAGAATGGTAACTTAAAGTGTAGAAAATGATGAGGTATATGGCATTTTGAAGGGAAGGAATTAAAGAGAAAGCCTCAGCCCTACACAGACACTACAATGGATCCACTTATTCAAAACTATATTTCAGGTTTGAATCCAGTGTAGAAAGGTCAAGAAAGGGCCCTAAAAGAAACTCATCATACAGATCAAAGGTCAAAAGCATTTCTAACAAAATGGTTTTTGTAAGTATCATTACTTGAGAGGCATGATGATAAAGTATAACAGCATTGATGATGTTAACAAAATATATGATTTTATGAATTAAAGGTGGAGCTCTAGCCTCTAGTCTAAGGCAAGAAAAACTCATCAATTTTCCCAAAAAGGGTCTGACCATGATAGGGCGTATCATTTTGAAATGGTTTGCAATCTTCCTACGAACCTTTTTGTAAAGCTCAACATAAATGTGGTCATTTCTTAAAAGCATCGTAACATTGATTTTTGTGGAATTATTATGTACATCCTGATTTGGGAAACCTTAAGTAATTCCATCCAACAACTTGCACTTTTATTCAATCTGTGAATGTTTGCCTATAATTAATTTCTTTTAATGATGGAATATAGCACCTAAGCACTAATCTATTACCAGAACCAAAAGGTTTTTTATTTTTAACTTGCAGATTTGGTCCCAAGTAACCAAAATGCGTGCCAAAGGCATGACTGACAAAGAAGGAATGTTTAGTCAAGTTTGACTCTTCCATAGGGGTTAAGTTTTTTAAGAGGATATCATAATTCAGCATATTGGTGGTTTCAAAGGACGTTTTTGGTTGTTGATCTGCAGATCCTACGTGAACCAGACTTGTGGAGAGTTTGTTTGAAGAGAAAAGTTGGGTTTGTTTGTTTGGCATAAGGTTTTGTCTATATACAAAGATTAGAGTTTCTAAAGGAACCCCTGATTGAAGGAAGAATTTCTGAAATCTAATCACATTCCTGTATTTCTTGCAAGATTTTGCAGTGAATGTTATAGATCTAATCACATTGATTAGATTCTTTAAAAAATGTCTCAGGAGAGGAGGCAAGGTGTCAAGTGCCTGGATTTCTGTGTTAATGTGCAAGGGAGATCACAAGTTACAGAGTGGCAGAGAGCGGCAAGTTGTAGTTTGATATCTCTCCAAGCAGACATTTTACAGGGCTTCTCTAGATTAACTGTGGTGTGCTTGTCATCAGAATCCATATTTTGCAAGAGATTAGCTTGTCGTATTGCAGCAAAGATGCCTCCTGAGAAATATCAGCATATTTTGGTGAATGAGCCCTGATGCAATCTGGTATTTTCTTGCCAGGTTTCAAATTTTTGAATTTTAAATTTCAGATTTTTTTTTTTTTGTTGGGTTTTTTTGTGCACTTTGAGTTCCAAACTTCACAATGCATAACTTTTCCATAGGGATTTCAGTTAATTTTTCTTTGGCTACACCCACCATGGTATCAGTTGGACAACTTTTGTGGCATCTTCGGAGGAAATTGAGCATATTAATGCTCAACGGAAACTCCATTTGAACCCTTTTTGAGGCATTGGAAAGGTATTGAAAATCTCTTCAGAGTGGTATTATTTTTGTCTTCTTAAATTTTTTTGTGGTATTGCATGGGTAATAGCATGCTGTATCGCTTGGGTGATGTCTTTTATAGTATCACCTCAGCAATACCTTTCAACAGTGTACCTTTTGCAATATTGCCTCAATGACAAAATCTAGTGCATCCAATGCTCATTTCAGTGGTATGCTTGTTTGTGGAAATTGGAGATGTTTGGTCAGGGATTATGTGAGCTCAAGATAAAGTGACTGTCTGATGTTTTGATGCTTGCAGAACAGAATAACCATTATTGGGCCATGTCTATTCAAATGGCTTTCATGAGCAAACATTGTAGCAGATTATTACTGGTGAAGCTTAGTTTTCCAATGATTATGTGAAGCTTACTGAGGCACTGACTATATGAACCATGTAGAGGTGGCACATGAACTCATGATTCATCATATTGACATTCATTTTCACCATTATACTTCTGACTTGATGAATCCTAGAAAAGTATGGAGGACTAATTTGAGAATGGAGATTTGTCTTCCAATAAGGATAATGGTGTAGAGTCCAGGCAAAGATTGAGCATTTGAAGACAATAAAAGGCTATTGGAGCACTATATTGGATATGGAGGGCATGATATTTCTTTCACTGATTTTAATATTATGGTTGTTACTTCTATTGATTTTGATCCTGTAAATGCCTACTAGTGGATTTCGATGTGGTGAATCCCTATGAGTAATCATGTTCCAAATATTGTTGGTGCTACTTAGTACTCGTGATGTTGTTGAATGTAGTTTTGCTAATGACAGCATTCATATTGTTGAATATTTCTGATGGTATCCATTGTAATTCCTGATTGTATTCATTGTAATTCTTGTGGTAATATCTACTAATACTGATGCATTTGAGAAGCATTGAAAAGACATTGTTCCAAATTGGTTTGGCAAATGGGTTATAAATGTGGTGCACTTAATAGGAATGACAGGCTATTGTTCCTCCTATTGAGGCAAAATTCAGGCCAGCGAGAAAATGACTTGGTTGCCCTGAGCTAAACTGCTATGCCCAATATGTATATTCAAGTAGACTCCTTTAATGGTCGTCCGTGGTACAACAAAAAGCATATCTCTAAACTTAACAAACTTGCCTGGTCCAAGTGGTTTTGGGAAGATATCTGCTATTTTTAGTTGAAAAATATTGTAATTCTATCTCCAATATTGGTGATTTATTGGACGTAATGCAAATTCATGTCAGTATGCATTGTGTGTGCACAGAAATATTGAACCATGGTTATTTTTATTGTGTGTTGATTGTCACAATGAGTTTCTGCTGCTTCCATTTGAATCACGTGCAAATAAGCAACTAACCTTCTCATCCAAACTAGTCAGTCTTTGAAAATAGGAGCTTTATACTATGCTTCAGTGGAGGAAAGAACTACTGTGTGTTGTTTCTTGCTACTCCATAAATCAGTTTCTGAATAGGAATAAAGGAAAGAATAAAATACCATGCTACACCAAATTTTTGGGACAGAGCAATACAGGACGGGGGGATGCATATTTAGGACATATTTTGGGAGGCCCTTTTTAGTGGACAGGAGGAAATGGCTATTACAAAAGGGGAAAAATTTTAAAGATAGGAAATTTTAAATATTCACATAAACCATTTGTCACAGTCCATTCAACATTTCTCCAACTTTCTAGCATACCTAATTTTTGAAACAAAATATGACAAAGGAAGAACAAAATACCATGGTAAACCAAGGTTCTGAGATGGGGATGTAGAGGGTAAGGGAACATGTTTCCAAAACAGATTTTTTGGGAGGCCCTTTTTAAGGGACAATAGGGGATGTCTATTAAAAAATAAGGAAAATTTAAAATATCGGAATTTTTAAGTATTCATATGATAACTTTAATGAGACATTTATTATATACATTATAGAACCTTACATGACATCATGACATTAGAGTTGAAATGAGGCTTAACATGAGAGTTGACAAATAAGTTAACAAAATTTAATTGTTTTCAAATGTGTACATATATTGTATAAAAATTACAACAAAATGTCCAGAGGCTATAAGTTTTAACTACAAAATGATAAAAATATAGAAAATCTTCTGTTGTCTTTAATTAACATAGGTGAAAATTGCACAAAATTGGAATCTAAATTTGTGTCATTACCACAAGGGGTTGCTTTATACAACTACAAAATGATAAAAGCATAGAAAATTTGTTGTTGAACCTAATCAATATTTGCCAACATTGCATCAAGACTAGAGTTTGAATTTGAGTCATTCCCACTATGAGGGGATGTCCCATCCAATGGAATCCTAAGCAATCCCTTTTATGCCTCCTCATCAATTTGTGTGGTATTTTTGGGGTCAACATCCCAACGTATGGGCAATTTTCAAAAGTTTGACAATTTTGAAGTTGCAAGGCACTATGCACCATCACCAACTTCTCCCCTTGTTGAGAGGTAAGCCAATTTTTCTTGATTGATTGGATGAAATTGTATGAGAATCAATTCCTCATTCTAGTAGAGGAATTCACAACTTATAAAAGGAGGTAAGTGGTAAGTATCTTAAACTTTAGTGCATGCTTGTCATGCTACATTTTCCATCAAATAGTCAATTTCAACTAATGTAGCTCTATCTAACCTTGCCTTGAGTTTGTTAACCATACTTCTTTGTTTCATCTACCCAATCATGTTATCAAAATGTCTTATAAATCCCTCTATAACAAAGAGACCATATATCAACATATCTTATGACCCATACACCATGTGAGATGGCAGAGCAAACACATCTACAAACAACTTACATCAATTAAAATTTTAAAAAAGAGTAAAGATTCATGGTAAAGATTGGATGCTATTACAAATAATAAGAATAATTTATGAGTTAGAGATATTAATAAATTAATTTAATAATTAATAATAAAATCAACAATTTCTTACCTTAGTGTGGTTTATCAATCATCATTAAGAATCATTTGTTTCACATTTTTTTCTTTTAACTTTGGTTGCTTTTAGCCATCCACTCCACTTTTGATTAACCATCATTAACTATAGAGCCTCTTGCATGTCAAGTATCATCTTTAACAAAATAAAGTGGTTGACATATCTAGTATCCATGGGTTTGATGAATTCCTTATTTAAAAAAGTTATGAATGAAAGGAATCAATAGTGTAGAATATACATCTTACACTAGATTGTGAGGGGAGATATGTGTAAAAATAATTAATCTTACAATTATAGAAAATAACACACAAATATATTGTACCATAACAAGATGATTTACATGGAGGGAAATTGTTTTGGGAAAAAAACCCCATGCTCAAATCAAAATGAATTGTGTTATTAACCAACTATGAGCTTACAATACAAATCTCAAGCTATGCGTTATAGGAGTATTGCCAACAATCGAATTCTAGAGCAATTTTGACAACATAATAATACTTGCAATTCAATCATATAATCCATACTTGGCTTCAATCTAAGTATCTAATATAAAGATTCAATTAAAGAAACCATTAGTGATAATCTATATGCCATAGACCAATAGCATGACCAAATATGATACCCAAATCTAGGGCCCAAATTTCAACACCTCTTTTCATGATGAGTCAACATGCTAATAATGGTATGCTTTTATGTTGTCATAATGCTCAATAACTCTGTTATAATCCACTCATGAAACTAGGTGCTTCATTTTGGCTCCATAATCCCCCTCTAAAGATGCACTATGACGTGTCATAAAGTTGGTTAACATTCATCGTTAACAATGTTACTCCCCTACAATCTTGCTCTTAAGTGTCTTAATATCTCTTACACCACTATTTTGTCAAAGTGATCTTACACATCCTTCATAACAAGATATTCTCTTAACACCATTATTCAAGTCATAATAAGACATACACATGGGATAATGACCAAGTCATAAGTGGGATGTACTTTTCCATGTGGATTCACAAATAATAAATAAAAGTAATATTAAATAATTAAGTTCAAACATTAGAATTGCAAGGTATGTTCTCCCACTTGTCTTATCTTGCAAGAGCAAAGGGGAACACCAACACTGTCAATTAATTACTAAGGGTTGTGATCCCTATAAACTCACTGCACCACTTGGACTTCTTTGTGTTCATACGATTCATCAATGTATTTGCAACATCCACCAAAGTATCAACTTTCTCTAGCATCACCCTCCCATTTTTACCATTTCATGAACAAAATGATACTTGATATCTATGTGCTTCATCATCACAGGGAAGGTTGGCTTCTTTTCCAAACATTGACACTTTGATAGTTACAAAGAACTTTGATATCTCCTTGACTCAACCTTGTATATGAACACAATCTCTTGAGCCAAATTGCTACCTCATAGGCATGAATAGCTACCATATACTAATCTCTGTAGTGGACAAAGTGACTATATTTTTTTGCTTGCTCATCCAACTGATAACATCATCAAATAAATTAAAAATGTAACCATTGCTAGATCTTCTGTTTATCGATAACACTTGCCTAATCTAAATTCACAATTCCATTAATATCCACTTAGTGTTGGTTGCCTATAGAATAAGCATGATAACAAATAATGTACTCAAAGATACCTTGCAAATGTCTAAATATTATTTTAATCGCATCCTGATGATCTTGCCTAGAATTAGCCAAGAAGGACTCCCATTGTTTGGGCACTGTTTGAGCTTGTAAATACCATAATGTATGTCGAAATTTCAACAACACTAGCATAAAGTACTATAGCCATGCCTTCCATCTTATTAAGTGTAGACAAACACTACTTTACAAATAATGTTATCCCCACTCAAATGCTATCCCCACTCAAATGCCTACAAACCCACATGTTGAATCTCTCCAACATTGAGTTCACATAATTGCTCTAGTCTAACAAAATTATATGCTTTCTTTATTTCTTTTGATTTCCATGCCCATAATGTATTTGACTACTCCAAGCCCTTCATGCCAAATTATGTTGAAACTTGAGACTTCAAATCACAAACTATAAAATATTTATTTCTACCAAAGAATAACATGTCATCTATGCTATGTTCTCCAAGAATGTGTCCCTAGGATTATTTTCCGTTCTCATACTGGGGACATTCTAGGGATGTGGGGATGCCTTAGAAACATCTCCCTACTATCTATGAATTTTGACAATCAGCCCTAGCCTTCCCAAAAATGTTCTCGAAACATAGGGACTCCATGGAGATGGTTGCAAAAAACAATCATATTTTAAAAAAAGTAAAAATAAAATAAAAATTTTAATATTATTTTTTGTGGGCCCTCACACCACACAGCCCTAAATGAGTGAAAAGAAGCCCTCTTTTTTCATTCTAATTCATTTTTAACAAGATATGTAGAAGATGTAAGTGATTTCATTTGTTTTTTTCTTATGTTTTTTTAAAAAAATTTTTGAGGAAGAAATGTATGCTTTTTTTTCTTTCTATTTTCAGTTTACACTTCCATATTATTGTTCGATGTGTCTAATGGATAATCTATTTTACAAGGGTTAATACCATTTCAAAACTTGTTTTTACCAATATAAAAATAATGGGAGTAGTGGACATGGAATAGAATAAATAAATGCAAGTTTCAACATTAACTAGGGGTTCATCAGGGAATGAGAGTATTGTGAGTGAAGGAGAACAATAACAAAACCTATTTGAGTGCCCTTTTGCTATTTTAAAAACTTATTCAAAGGGCTCTTTTAATTCCAAATAACTTCTCCAATTTGTGATAATCCTAGACAAAGACATTTTTTTTGAGGGTAGTAAAGTGTGGTTGTGTCATATTTGTAAGATAGATTTTAGAGGGAACCACATTGGCATATTCTCATCTTTTTGGTATTATAAGAGAAGTAGAGGTGTGTCTAGATACAAGAGAGGATGAGAAGATATAGGTTAATAAATTACATATTGGGGTGGAAGAAAGGTCTAAGGGCATATGCCAATGACAACACAATTTGCATAATTAGCTATGCGTATGTTTGATAGCATTGCTACTGGTAATGGTGATATTTCCACAAGAGTAAAGAGAAATATTAGTGCTAGTGAGAAGTTGGGGATAGTTGCAAGTATGTTTAATGTGCAAGCACATGATGTGATAATCTTCATTGCTAATTTTTAAAATGCCCATGTCATCCCATTTCATGTAGAACATTCATCTTTAAACAAATGTTTAAACATGTAGCTTCTACTAGTTTCTCATTCATCCACTTTGGAGAACATAAACTACACAACATCCCCCTTGACAAATAATATTTTAAGGTGAGTTTGATGATGGAGAACATTAGGCAAACTTGGATAAGGATGAACTGCTCTATTTTCATGGATGGGTGGAAGAATATTAGACATCGACCACTCATCAACATTATAATCACATTTGCAACTAACTCTTATTTTGTTTGAACTATTTATCATTCAGGGAAGTGCAAGGATATAGAATTGCAATTTCACCTTCTTAGAGAGGCCACAAAGAAGGTTAGGGCTTCAAATGTATATGTGTTCATTGATTCCACACGTGCACAAATTATCTAGCTTGATGGTGGAGGGTTCTTACAAGCACATCTTTTGGACCCCATGTTGCATTGAAAAACTTAGGGAAGATAAATTGAGTGCAAAAAGTAGTGGTAGAAGTTAGAGATGGTGTTAATTTGTAGCCACCAAAAATTGCTCTCTTTAGATTTTTTGAAGAATAATTTCTTTAAACTTGTGGAGACTAGGTATGCTAATTATTTTGTTTTGTTAGAGATGATGCTTGAGGTGCAAGAGGCTTTATAGTTGATGATGGTTAATTCAAAGTGTAGTAAATAGTCTATTGCAAACACTGTTGAAGAAAAAACTATCAAACACAATATCCTTGATGACATTTGGTGGTCCACTAAGGTAAGAACTTTTTATTTTTAATAAATTTATGATTTTATTCATAATTCTTTTGATTTTATTATTTCTATTTTTTGAACTTGTCTTTTTAAAATTTTTATGTTTGCAAATACGCTTGCTCCTTCATCTCACATGTTGTAGATATAAGATATGTCGATACATACTCTCCTAGTCTGGGAGATATTTATGAGACATTTGATAACATGCTCAGACATATAAATAAAATAATTTGTAATAGGGATCCTAATCTAGGATTATATGAGCAACATATTAAGCTCTTTGTGATGTGGTGGTGTAACAATATGAACACTGCTTCATATAAATTATTATTTTTCTTAATCCCAAATGGTATGCACCACATCTTGTGAGGTTGCCTCCTTGTAATTACGAAGAATACAAGAAGGGTTAATGAAGGCCTTTCAAATATGTATTCAAGTGAGGAGTTGACTATACTTCGTACCCAATGAATTGCTTTTACTAATC
>VDFB02074257.1:0-22576 GCA_007258455.2 Sequoia sempervirens
GGCTTCTCCATCCAGGAATTGATAAGCTATTGGGATTTCATAGTTTGTTCATCGTAGAAATCCTGAGCTGCTTTCATGTTGAATGCCACCACATGAGATCTGTTTGGCATATCAAAATTTTGAGCAATGGAAACATAGTTGAGATTCACCACAATCCTCCCTTGAGGACCAATTATTCTCTATGTGTCCTGATCATAGTTCCTAGAAAACTCAAGGACCAACTCATAACACTGCACTGTGGAAGGGAAACCATCCACATGTGACAAGCCTGACTCCTTCATTCTTCTAGCCACCAAGGGAAGATCCTTGGCTGCCATTCTTTCTTTAAACCCTTTGTAATCCCACAATCTGACATTTGTATCAGTGACCTCTGACCAGAATGATGTAATTTTACTCTCAGGAATCTTGCTCTTAATGTCCATCTTAATCCTTTCTGCCTTAGATACTGAGGATCCCTCCACTATCCTGCTAGACTTAGCCTGCACTCAACACAAAAATCATAGTAAAAACCATAGGAAGGGAATGTTAATCCATCAAAAACACCATTAGAATGAACCTCATATAACCAAGGTGTTATTAAATATCATATAAAATGATCATAACAAATTTTGGGTCTCAAGACCATCCACGGAATCTGAGCCATAGAGGAATTCTAGGGAATTCCGGACCAAGCGGATTCCAACAGAATAATCATGAAAAAACTAGTTAGCAATTCAATCCAATCATTATTAATCAATAAAAAGCATGAGAGATCCAAATATATCATGAAATAATCACCAAATGCATCATAAATCATTAATAAATCCAATTGTTCCATACTCTATCATATTTCATCAGATTTTGGGAAAGTCTACTAGAGACGGATTTTCGCGAAGGCAAAGACACTTCATAAACTTCAGAAAATCTAGGCGACACAGGACTTTGAGAAAATCCGGGGTCAACAAAAATCCGCAAAATATGTAAAACTCCAAAAATGATAGCAGATTCTAGAAAAACGGAGATCGGGAAAATCTGCCAAAGACAGAAAATCCCAAGGTGACCGCGAAACCCGAACATCGACAAAAAATCATGATTTTGTATAGAACATCAGATTGATCATGAATTTCAAAGATTTAAGCTTAGGGAAAGTTTAATATGGGATTTCTATGGATTCTCTTAGCACTCTAAGCCAATTCGAGAGCATACTAAAGATAAATGGCGATGCCCTAAGTCAAACCCTACATATTCGCTATTAACGCACAAACAAGCTCAGAATTTAAACATTTCGACTGCTAATTCTTGACTAGGGGATTACTCATAACTCTCAAGCAAGATACATCAAAATGCAAATAGACAAAGGACCTTAAAGCTCGCTTTGGGAGATGATAAATAAAGCAATGCTGGGCAGCCCTAACCATGAAAATGCTCAAATAATGCAGATAATTAAACCCCAATAAGCTCTATAACATCAAAGCATTATCCACAATCATCAATTAAAAGCAAGGAAAATGAATACATACCATTGTGAAGTGGGAATCAATCTTAGAAACAGTAAATGCGAATTCAATGGCGTCCACAAAGAATAGGGGTAGAAACGCACCAGAAATCACCACTTAAATTGACCAATTCAAATTTCAATGCTTCAAAGCCAATCAAACATTCACAAGAATGCACTCCGTAGCTCAATCGATGGCAAACAACAAAACATAATAGTGCAAAAGACCTCAAAAATCGGTTAAATACATCACTCGCTAATGGTACAGATGACATTAAATGCAATCGACAAGACAATAAAACCCGAATCAATAACAGAGACAAAATCCGTAAAAATAGGCCTCACATAGACTCCACAAAGACTAAAAACTCTAACCATAGCATTTAGTCGACTGGTAGGGATCCGAGAAAATCCAGCTAGTGGAAAGTCCCAAACTGTGGTAAAACCGGAATTCACCCGTGAGCTTAAGATTTTTAATAAGTAACTTAGGGGAATCACCAAGGCCATCAAAATGAACATTTAAGCACATGCCAAAATAAGACAAAACCTCAAAATGAAAGGGCCAAGACACTAAAACCAAAGCGAAAAGAGGGTCCCCGCCTTCAACAAGTAAAACTACACAACAACCATCGCATTGTAAAGTCAAAACTTAAAGAAAACAGCAGAGTTTCAAATTGTTGTTTGAACCTACAACAAAGTGCACCTTGACTTCCGTCTTAGAAACTTCATATTTTAAGATCCACTTTGCATCTAGCTACATAAGTCTGCCCTATGATTACCAAAAAAATCACATCTAGCATCAACTGAGGAATTCCATGCAAGTCATGAATTGACACCCGAGAGACCTTGGGGTGATTTTTAGCAACTTGTTGAAGTCCTCTTTCAAGAGAGGTAGTGCATTCATGTACTACTGCGTTGAAAATGTGCAAAAATACCCATCAACGGTTTCTCTTAGGCATTGCAATGCTGGGATTATGTAATGTTCTAGCTCAACATTTTGAATCGTCCTTTATTTTGAGGGGTATGCCGATCAAAATTATCAATATGGAGTTTTTTATTTGTTCTAAGTAATATGTTTGATATTATAAAGAAACTTAGGCAACGATAGAGAATTACATCCCAATTCCCTCCCTCTCTTTAGAACCCGGTTTCCGTAGGGATGGCGTAGGCCCCCATATTAAAATGGTTTTAAATAAAATTTCAAAATCCATGAATATTGTTATTTTGTTTAGAATTCCCTTCATCTTGTTGGCTTGGTATGCACTCAATATTGGCTGCATGAAATAGCAGTGATGCAAGTTCTACACTTATCCAATATACTCGCAAATTCCTTACTTTGTTCTTGATAAGTTCTACTTAATGTTGTCGACACTGCTCTTTCTTAATTATCTTTGATTATGAGATCGTAGGGTTGTCAGGAGACACCTAATTCTCCCTTATTTACCTTACCTTGGGATTTATTTTATTTCCCTGTAGCACTTGAGTACTGGTGGTATTAGAAGATCTACAGTTTTGTTTTGATGTAAACTTTAGCTTCTCTTAGGTCGACACCATGTAATTTGATAACTGTAGAATACATATCATGTATATATTTGATTGGAATATATTTATTTACATTAGAAAATGTTTGATTTTAAATTATTTTCTTTAAGTTCAGTGAAAGAATTTACTTGTGTTGGTGTATTCTTAAACATTTTGAAGTAATTTTAGTATATTTAGTTTTAAATGAGTGTAAAATTTAGATTTAGTTTCTTTTGGAACAAAGAACATTTGTATGGAATATAAATGCTTATATGGAATTTTAATGTTTCTATTTATATTATGTTTTATTTTAATAAGAGTAGTCATATTATCTTTTTGAATGAATAGATAATATTTAAGATTTTGTTTTAAATGAATATGGCTTTTAAATTGTTAATTAACAGATTAATACTTTGAACTATTCTTTTAATATTGATAAGTGTCAAAGAAAGCTTTTATGGGATTAATTGTTAGAAATTATCAAAGTGAGATTATTTGGTTGTGTTAGGAAATTCTTAATTTTCCAGAGGCTAGGGAACTCTTTGAATGAATTTTTTAATCTATTTGAGTTATGAACTTCACTTGATATGATTTAATTTTGGATTTAACCATGCACGGTTTATTTGTCACCTTGGTGGTATTTTGGGTGTTAAATGATTTGTGTCATGATTGAGATGTGTTCATTCATGGATTTCTTCAATGTGCATGATGATTATCCTTTGTAATTGTTATAGAGTTATGTTATTAGGAAGAGTGGCTTTCGATAGGGACTGAAACCCTAAGAGGTAACCAGGGTAACCTATCGTGAGTTTATATTTTAGTGAAAACCTAATTAAATGTATTAGGGGATGGGTAGTGTTCATTAAATAATTCAGATAAATTGATTTCCTCGCTTGATACCTTAGTGCTTGTATAGATTAAGGGTAGGTTGAGATGGCCTAGAATGGCATGATCATCTACTTTGTCTTCTTCAAAGGTAGTTTGATTCCATATGAATTTTTTAGGGGCAGGGAATCGGTTGAGATTGCTAGGGTGACTCAGTATGAGGGTTGGTAATCTATGAAGATTCACCAGGGTAACCTATAACAATCTATGTGATGGCACTCTTTTCTTGATGCATGTTATGTTGTCTCCTATGTAGAGTCACCTCTTATTATGTTGTTGCCTCTAGGAACTTTGTTTGTAATTTGTGGTTTTGATATCGTTATGTCGTCATGTGTACATCAAGCCATGTGATGTTATATTTTATCTTCATGATTGTTTGTCTTTGTGGACCTGATATTATCTCCTAGCATTGGGGGTGGACCTTCAGGTACCATGTGGTTGGGAGGAACGTGCTTTTTCCTCCATTGGGTCCCCTTGTAGGTGTTGTTGTGCATGGATGATATTGTACTTGTGACAAGTTCATGATTCTACTTGGTTTGTGAAGTTGGACGCAGAGTGTGCTCATGAACAAGATTGAAAGATGTGTTATGATCTTCATCTATATTGTATACATAACTAATGTGAATGAGAGATCTTATTGTAATTTTATTATGTTACGATATTTTTCATAATCTCACTTGATGTAACTTGAATATGTAACTTGTTTACATTATGATTATGTGATTGGATCATTCATTATTAATATGATTTATCATTATGTTTAATGTCTTGGTTAAATGATGTGATGTTTTTGCTTGTGAATGTTTAAGTAGCGTTGTCACAGAACCCTAAGAAAGTATGTGTATATGCTACTTTGTACTCTTGTTGTAATCAAATGTCTTTAAAAAATATATATATTTTTTCAGTTATTTTGTTACTTTATGTGTTGTTCTTTGGGTTCCTTGGCAGGGAATTACATATTAATATTTATTATATTTATGATGGATATCATTATTGTATTTCATCTCTCTTTTTGGGAGGAGTTTTGTCCCACTAGGTTTTCTCCTTTTCTCCATTTGTGAGAGATTGCATTTGCATATGTACATGGGTACCTAACATGGCCTAATAGCACTTAAGGGGGGATGTTGGTGTGAATAAATTTCTTAATTCACTTACTAGGGAATTAGGGGACATATTCACATGGTAAGTTTACTTAGGCTTTAAGATTCCTTCTAGAAGGATGATTTGTCATTTCTAGATCTTATCTTATCCTAGGTTATTATGACTTAGTTGTCTCATGTGATAGGATTAAGACACTTTTCATGATCTTGTCTAATCCTATCTCTCCCCTTTCCTATATAAGCAAGGCATCATATGTACATTGCCATATTGAGTTTGGCATTCTTGCATCCTTAATGATAGCATGATATTTTTGCCACATCTCTCTTATGGAAGTTATTTTGTCTTGCAGGTGATCTTGGGGTGTTGAGTAGTTCACCATAAACTCCTAAATGCAGAAGAAAAAAGGCTCTAGCACTACTGCACTTGCCCAAAACACCATTAGCAAGGCTAGAATTATCAAAAATCGCAATTATCTTAGATGAAAGATTCCAAGAATTCCTAATAACCTTCAAGAAAATATAATTGGTTGATGAAGAGTATTTGGAACAATTAGTTAATAAAAGTGTGAGGAAATTTCAAAGAGAAGAAATAGAAAAGGAAAATATAACTATGTTTAGTTTGGGAAAATAATTATCAACAATAACAAATTAGATGTCACTCACAAATGAAAATATATCACCAAGCATAAAATACCATTATAAAGAGTCACAACCCTCAAACCAAGATCCATCCCCTATGTCGTATAAAACAAGAAAAATATCAATAAAAGAGATACTACAAGTAAAAGAAAGAGTCTATAAGAACAAATTATTGTAGATTGTGAAGAATTTTTGGGTAAAAAATACTTTGATACTAAATTATCAAGAGATAAGGGAAGATAATACAAACCTACAATAATAAGGAGTGTTAAAAATGAGAAAGATATTTAGCCCCTCTGCAATAAAAAAAAAGAAAGATATAATTCCAAGAAAACAATGGAGTCATCAATTAAGCTCCCAATATTTTGTAAAGACAATACTGAAGTTGTAGAACACATATTTCTGTTAGAATCACTCTAGAAAAGGAAATATATTGATGAGGATAAAATTAAGTTTCTTGAATTTGTGGAATCATTAAGAAAAGACACATTGGACTAGCAGAAAAAAATATCCTAAGGGTGACAAGGATTGGGAAGAAGTAAAGAAAGAATTCCTTGAAAAATTTGATGCTCTAGAAGTACCATCCTAAAGTGTAAATAATATGAGAGAAATGATACAGAGAAAAGGAGAATTAGTAAAAGCATATGATAAAAGGTTCAAGGGAGTATCCCACAAATTAGAGGAACCACTAATATAAAAATAGAAAGTTGAATGGTTCGACTTTAAAAAGATATGAGGGATGCATTAGACATATGTGGTAAAACTATCCTACCACATTAGGGCACAACCATGGAGAAAGTTAATTAAAGATAAAGAGAGTGGGGTACTAGAAAAACTATAATTAATGGTTGAACAACTCACTTTGTGCAAAGATATAATGGCACAAGAAGAGCCCAATAAAGGAAAGAATAACATATCATTCTCTTACTACTCAAGGGAAGGCCACTTAAGGGACATTACATTAAGGGTATAACTACAAATAATATCACAAAATCCCTAATAAGTATTATATGGACTTTGAGGTAAGTGGAATAATCATTCAATAGAGAAATTCCCATCAGATCATTCCAACTAAGGAATCTAGAGACACACCAAAACCCTCAATGTCCACTAAACCATGAGTATAAGAGAGGCATTGATCACACTATAACATACATTAAGGGACTTGTGGAACGTTGCTTGTACACAATATCATGGATATAGGATATCACCATGGAGGGATAATTAGAATGCAAATATCATGCAAAATACCCCTCCAAAAAACTATAATGAAGACAGCATGTCACTCAGCTATAGAGGAGGTAGAGAACATGGAAGGGGGAACTACATAAGAGATGACATAATTTTTTTTAAATGTGGTAATCCTAAATATTATACCATTGAATGTTGGTCAAGAAAGAAAAATAATTTCACATTCCATAATAATCTAAATCACAATCTATATATTTTTGAGAGGGCACAACAATATTTTCAAAATGCCCAACCCACATCTAAGAGTGACGAACTTCAAGGATGAACTAGAGGAGCCTAGGTTATAAGTAAAATACCTTTGCAAGGAGCTAGAATATGTCAGAATAAATATAATTGGTCATTTGACACATTTACTAGTGAATATATCTCCAAAGAAGAATACCAGAATATCCTAAAATTTCAAAAAAATAAAAATATGATCACATAATAAGAAAAATAAATCTACGATAATTACCCACCAATGGATGGATTTTTCTAAGAACAAGAGGGTGATAAATAATGAAACTAACCAAGAATAAGATGAAGAAGAAGGGAAGACATATTACTTCCACCCTACAAAGAAACAACATGATAAGGTTGTTGAAAACATAAAGAGAGTGATCATACAACAACACAATGAAGAAACCAAATGTTTTTCAAAAGAACAAATTACATTAAAGAGGTTGGCCACACTAGCACAGCATAAGAACCTTTTAGTAAAATTAGAACAATTTGGAAAATATTGGTATAAGAAAATAAATATCCAACCACAAATCCATAGTGTACAAAAAGACCAAGATTAGAAAACAAGTCATTAACTACACATCAATCACTCAAAATTTAAGCAAATCATGGTGGAATTAGGTGTTGAAATTAATATCATACCACAAAAGACTTGGGAGAAACTTAGAAAACCAAAGCTGGAAAACACTCCCTACAACATAAGCTTCACAGATGCATCAAGCATGCAAACAATAGGAAAGTGGAAGAATGTAGAGGTAAATATACAAGGTATCAATCTCATTTAATTTTCAAGTAGTGGCCATGAAAGAACCCTTCAATAAATTCTAAGCACTACTTGGGCTACAATGGTTTTTTAATGGAAATCTAGTGGTAGATTCTCAAAAGGAAGAAATATCTTTTACATATGATACCAAAGTAGTTCGCATACCTATAGGAGATGACAAAGATAGTTCCTATTTAGAGGAGAACACTTAGGAAGAGAAATAATAAGATAGCACAATATTGATATATTTATTTTTTTACATTACCTAGAACAAACATAATAGAGGACCCTAATAGTGAAGGGGAAATAGAATTAGATAGTGAAGAAGGTAGCACAAACAATGAAGATGTTCTTAGTGTAGGTTGTTGTAGATCCCTTTCCGACGTAGAAGAGTGTTAATGTAATGTCATGTATATATTTCAAATGTTCGGATGCATTGTATGCATGTGTGACGTACAAGTGTGTGTATGTACTAAATGTATCAATGATTACAATGAAAGTATTAAAGTGGGATGTACAATTGTGTTGCAGTAGAAGAGTGAAGAAAAGAGTGAGTACCAGTATCAGTGTGTTTGTTGGTTAGAGTTAAATTTCAAATCTTCCATTATTTATGTTTTGGTAGGATTGGTCCTCTACCTATTGTATTGTTTCAGTAGGGATTGATGTCTATATTCAGATGGAGATTGGTGTCTCCTATAGGTTGGTGCCTATTGAATCTTTTGGGGATTTGTGTCTCCAATAGGTTGGTGCCTACATCTCATTGTAAAGTTCACTTATTATATTCCTTCTTGTGAGAGCTTCTCATCATGGCTTTTCCCATCTTGGGTTTCCATGTAAAATTTGGCATTATGTGTTATCTTGTGGTGTGCTTCAATTCCTTTGCTTACTAGCTTGTATGGTTCAGTGCTCTTCATGTTGAAAATCTATAAAGTAGTTGTGAAGGTTTTCAAAATTGTTATAATTGTTTAGATCTATTGATTCACCTCCCCTCTCAGTAGATTGTGTGCCCTTCAGTGTTCACGTATTTTTGTGGCACATGGTTTTATCTTACCACTTGGTTGTATTTGTGTGAGCTTTTATCTATAAAAGGAAACACATGTTTAGTGGTTAAGGTTGCCTTAGTGATTGGGTTGTCATTATTGAGTCTTTCTAAGGAGTACATATGTGAAGCATGGCTTGGGATGTGTGGATTCAAGCTTGGACACATGGATGATGCATTGGAGAGGCTTGATGCTTCAAAAGTGTTCAGTGTAACTCTATAAGTGCACGTATTATTTTCTTGCTAAATAATAGATGGAGTATGGATGCTTTTGGAGGCTAGTTTTTTTTCCCTCTTGATGGTTTTCCCATGGTATATATTTTAAGTTATTTTGTGGCTTGTTTATTTTTATCTATTCATTTGGTTATTTTGTAAGCTTGCATGCACACTTTTCTCTCATGGGGTTATGTAGGAAATGGATTAATTGAACTAGGAATTGATGCTTAATTTCCTAACAATAGGCATGATATTTTTTCCTCATATAGGAGGGATCCATCTATGTCCTTGACAAAGTGGTGACCAACCTGATTTTTTGCATAACTAACAATGACCAACCAAATTGTCACCCAACTAGTAGTTGAAAATACCACTTTCAATATATTTACAAGTTGCATTGAGAAAATTCAAAGCAACTAAACCACTAGTCTTGATCAAGAGATTTAGTACAAGTGAGGAAAGAAAAACTTCAGCCATAGTATAGGGTTCATTCCCTTGATGTTTAATAAGATTCTAGAGGTATTATACCTCAAAGGCCTTATTTTTTCCCTAAACTTGAATATAGATGAGAACATTAAACACCACTAATGAAATTGTGTGAGTAGAAAAATTACAACCAACAAAATAATGAGAAAATTGAGCACCCTTTCTATCTTACCAAATTCTAAAAAAAGTTTCCAATTTAAAATCATGTAAAAGATGGGTGAAATTACTTAGATATTTTTTCCCAACACCCAACAAAGCATTGTACCAAGTGAAGAGTCCTAGTCTAAAAGGATTGAAAAAATCATGAATCTAAAACCAAGTAAACTACGTATTAGTGAAAACTAAAGTAAATGTTTGAACTTTTCAAATAGCCCACATAACATGCATTTAGGGCTAGAGACACTTAAATGTGTTAAAATCATTTAGCAACAAGGATACATTGGTAAGGTAAACACTATACAAATTAAGAAATTTTGGGCCCCATGATATCTTTCCAAGTTGTTTGAAAGCACTTATCATAAATAAAAGATGGAGATTGGAGATTCCACCTTGCATTCAACTTCTAAATGATAGATAAAGTGGGGAAAGTGGTGCAGGAGCACCTACACCTCATCCTCCCTTTTTGATTATTTTATGGAAATAGATGGTGAATAGGTTAGAATGAGTATTTTGAGGTATTTTTCTTTAATAAGGTATAACAAGACCATTAGTCATGAATTAGGATGAGTCTTTAAGATTAGGAGTCAAAAGTGTGAAAATTGTAATCTTGCACAATTGTTGCTAGCCTATGAAGGAAAAAAACTCGAATTTGTACATGAACATACAAGATTGAGTTCTTGATGATGTAATAAGGTTGTTGAAAGTTCATTTGAATGCTTTTTCAAGTCTTAGGTGATAGGAGTACAAAATTTCTTCAAAAAATGCAATATTTTCATGTTGTCAATTGTTGTAATCTCAACATTATGTTGTAATCAGCTTAACCAACGGTTCCTTATTCAAAAAAATAGCTAAAGGACCATTGGGTAAGGTGGAAACAAGATTTACAATCCTCCATTTGGTCGAGGGATGATTGATGTTGGCATTTTTGGAGATTTGAAGCAAATAAACTCTATTTTCTAATATTTTCCATCATTTTTCACTGTTCTCATGCTTGGTACGGTTTGTAGCATTATTGTACAACCTCCTAATGCATATGAAATGAAAGGGGGAAGAGTATACTTTAATTTGGTGGTGATTTAGCCTATTTTCATTAAGTATCAACAAAGTTACATCCATTTTAGTGAAAGAGGGTCAGAAACCCTACAAAACAAGGGTTTTGATCACAAAATGTCAATAATTCACCATTCCACTGTGGGAAAATTCTGAAACTTGGTGGAATGGTGGATTTAAGGGTCCTCTTCATGATTCAATTTGTTTTAGATCATAATATGGAGTCTTGCAAGAATTATTTGATGCCCTAGCACGGGTTCTTGCCTTGTAACAGTTTAAAAGTGATCATTTGAATGCTTATTTTGTTGTTTTCTCAATGTTTGAGTAACAATGATTGATGGAAGGGATGTACAAGGTCTTGCGTAACACTTTGAAACCTGTTAAAGGATTAGGGGTTTTGGGATGAGCCTTGACAATCTAAGACTTTCTTTGCACAGGTCTAAATTAGGCCTTCTAGTGGCTTGAAGGACAGTCCCTTGAGGCATCTGCTTGTGGTATTGAGTCTTGTGTTTTTGGTAGTTTGTAAGGGTCTATGTTGGATGTCTAAAAGCAAGATGTTTTGTCTGGTTATTTTCTTTAATCAATTTTTATCATGACTGTCCTATTGGGAAGTGCTACAAGGAATGCATGGGCTAGTTGGAAGCAATGGAGGAGTGAGGGTTTCTATGAGAAAATTCTGGTTGTTTCTTCATGATTTATCATATTAAGAGTGTCCAAATCATCCCCAATTCTTGTAGTGATGTCTGGTTGTGTGAGTCAAGTTGTATGATCAGATAGCCTTATTGAAGGGTATAGTTGAATAAGTGTATCAAGTTGGTGCCCCACCTTGCACCTACATCGGAAAACCACCACTGCACGTGAAAACCACATGTATCCTTTGTTGGGGTGTAGGTTGTGGAAGGATTATCAACATAGCACTTCAATCCTCCCATCAAGTTTTTAGATGACACATAGATTTTGTGTATGTGTTGAAGAGACATTATATCAATTATCATTTGAATTTTTGTGTTATCTACATTGTTAAACATGCACAAGACAATTGAGAGGGCGGGGTGAATCAGTTGTCACACATGTTCAAACTTGAAAACTTTATCACTTATTAATTCTTCTTCATACTATATGTGTAAATATGAGCATAGAAACACCTAATGAGAAAGTAAATCAACATAATGAACACCATATTTTTGAAACCCAATAACGAAGCCTTGTGAGGTTAATTTACAATATAAATATTATAAACCTAATCTAGGAAGCTGTATGAGGCTCTTGCCCAAAGAGACCACTATCAAATACAAAATCACTACCTACAAAAAAGGACTCACTATCCAATGGGGAAACAACTACAAATGCAAAAGACAAAAGATCCACCACTACAAATTCAAAGCACATTCACGAGTTACAAAAACCTTAGCTCTACCTTCAACACACTAAATTTTTCTATCACAAATCACTCACACCCACACACTTATGCTCTTATGATTGTGACTCACTTTCATCACTTTGCATTACACTTTCATACAACTCTTTACAATTCAACTTGCTTTTAAACCATTCTCAACCTTAGAAGCATTTACCAAGGTTTTCCACAAAATAACCCATTTCATAAATTCAAATTAGCTTGAAACTCAAAATTATCACAATTGGAAGAATAAAGTGGATAATAAATTTTCTTGAAACTTTCGTCCAAACCTAATGACACAAAACAACATTAATACATGCTTTAGCAAAGAAGATGACTACGGACACTTTAACCGCTTCCTAATTGTACAAGACTTCTCATAGACTTCTTAGGATACATCTGCTGACAATACCTTCCTTGCTTAATACACTTTCACCGGATCATGAACCACCAAACCTATTATGGAATATAGAAACATGAGTTCACTTATGACTTCAACCTTCTTTGCGAACATAGAAAAGAAGACCTTCCTGAAACATATCGGTTGCCAGATTTGGGGCAAAGCAGGTGGAGGAGTGCGAGCAAAATATTCTCTGATCCCGCAGAAGATCAACTGCATTCATTAGAACACACATCTGGTGGACACAGCTTTCCATATATCTCACTAGAAATTGGAACTCGAATATATCATCATAAAGATCACCATAATGAAAACTTGAGCTATGAGCATAGGATCAACCACGGGAAGCTTGAAGTACATACGAGAACAATACAGACATTCCTCACTGCGACTTCTCTTCTTTATTAATTTCTCAAAAGCACTTGAAACTCATCATACAACACATCTATAGCTATATAGAATGGCTCCATTTACTCAAAACATCTCAGCTACCGTAGCCAAAATCTGCAACATCTTTGAATAGTGTTGACATCAACAACACCGCAAACTATTATACTTGCGTCTACCCCTTTATGGGGCGAAAACATGATGTGAAAACCATCAAATAAAAAGAAATTGCAATACCTAGGATAATGCCTTCTCTTCTTACCTTCTTTTCACATGCTTTCTCTCCCCTTTGACGTAATGAAAGATCAACAACTCTAATTCTTTCCCCCTTGAGTACCTCATCTTACAACAATGAAAACCTTTTCTACTCCCCTGCAGTAGAGCCATCTGCTCAGTCCTGAATAATGGAAGGATCTATGAATTCACTAGACTGATGCACCTTCATGTGCACCTAGTTAGGGGGGCCATTGACCCCCAACCTCTCCATAAGATGCTCAAAATTATCCTTCAGAAGAGCCTTAGTAATATTTCTGCAATTTGTTCCTTTGTTGTCACATACTCTAGTCTAACCTCATTCTCTAGCACTTTCCCTCTCAAAAAATGATACTTGATAGATATGTGCTTTGTTCTTGAATGCATAACCAATTTCTTTGAAATTTTATTACATAAATGTCATAGAAAATGGAAATAGGCTCATCACATACCACACCAATATTTTTCAGGGTTTACTTCATCCATAAAACTTGTGTGTAGTAGGATGTTGCGGTAATATATTCTGCCTCTATACTGGACAAAGAAATTGAGTCTTGTTTTTTACTCAACCATGAAACTAATCTTCCACCAAGAAAGAAAGCACCACCACTGGTACTCTTCCAATCATCTACACATCTAGCCCAATCAGTATCTATATAAGCACTCAAAGTGAAATCATTACTCTTAAGGTACCATAGTCTATAATCCAGTGTGCCTTTAAGATATCTAAATATCCTTTTTACAACTATAAGATGTGTTTCTCTAGGATCTACTTGAAATATAGCAACTAAACACATTGCATGCATAATATCTGGTCTAGTAGCAGTAAGGTACAATAGTCTTCCAATCATGGATTTGTATTTGCTCTTATCAGTCTTAGCAGATTCATTATCTTTGCTTAGTTCACATCCGATTACCATAGGATTACAAATCAGTTTAGAATCCTCCATCCCAAACTTCTTCAACAAATATTTTACATACTTAGACTATGAAATGAATATCCCTTTATCAGTTTGGTTCACTTGAAGACCAAGGAAGAAATTCAATTCACCAATCATAGACATCTCAAATCATTTTTGCATCTCTTCAAAAAACTTTTTACACATGCCATCATTTCCACCAAAAATGATATCATCAACATAACAACTACAATCAACATCTGTACACTTACGCTTCAAAGTAGGGTTGTTGTCGGTGAACACTGTTGAATCCTTGTTTTGTTAGATATCTATCTAGTCTTGCATACCAAGCTCTAGTAGCTTGCTTCAATCCATGCAATGCTTTCTTCAACTTACAAACCATGTCCAGCTTGTCAGAAAATTGAAACCCTTTAGGTTGCTCCATGTACACTTCTTCCTCCAACTCACCATTCAGAAAAGATGACTTAACATCCATCTAATATACCTTGAAGTCCTTGTGGGTAGAGAATGCCAAAAACATTCTGATAGCTTCCATTCTGGCCACAGGGGCAAATGTTTCTTCAAAATATATACCTTCAACTTGTGAATATCTTTTGCATACTAGTCTTTCCTTATTCCTTACTACTTCTCCATTTTCATTCAGCATATTCTGAAACACCCATTTTGAGCCAATCACATTTTTTTTCATAGGCCTAAGGACTATTTCCCATGTCTGATTCTTTTCTATATGTTGAAATTCCTCTTTCATAGCTCTCATCCAACTTTCATCTTCACATACTTCTTTTAAATATTTGGGTTCTATTTTATAAAGTAAACAAAAATTTACCTTAGTTACAACTCTGCTTCTTTTCTTCACACCTTCACTCTTATCTCTAATTATCTGATCTTCCAGATGATTCTTCTGTACATATTTAGGAGTCCTAGTAGCAGTTTTTGGTTCATTCTCTTCTTCTTCTTCTTCCTTCTTATTTTCTTCAGGTACATGTCCACAAATAGGATCATCGGGTTCAACTTCACTTATCTCAATAGGTATGCATATGTCTTCATCAACTTTCACATTAGCACTTTCAATAATCTTTCTCAATATTTTGTTAAAACATTTGTATGCCTTGCTAGTAGTAGAGTATCCAAGAAATATTCCTTCATCACATCTAGCATCAAAATTTCCAATATTTTCATCATCTCTTTTAATATAGCATCTGCTTCCAGATACCTTAAAATATTTCACAGTAGGAGTCTTACAAGTCTTTAACTCAAAAGGTGTTTATGTTGTTGTGTCTGATCTGAACTCTATTAAGAACATAAACAACAGTATGTATCGCTTCTCTCCAATATACATCTGGTACATTAGACTCTTTCATCATAGTTCTAGTAGCTTCCTGTATTGTATTGTTTTTCCTTTCAACCACTCCATTCTGCTATGGGGTTCTCAAAGCAAAAAATTGTCTTTTTATGCCATGATTCTTAAAGAATATGTTAAATTCACCAGAAGTGAATTCACCATCCCTATCAGATCTCAAACACTTGATTTTCAAATTTACTTCATTTTCCACTCTTGATTTGAATACCTTAAACCTATCCAGGGCCTGATTCTTTTCTCTGAGAAAACAAACCCATGTCATTCGAGTATAATCATCAATAAGAAACATAAATTACTTGTCTCCATTCAGGCTTCCAGTCTTAGTCAGACTACAGAGATCAGTGTGTACTAACTCTAGCATTTCAGTAGTAGAATGTTCTTTTCCCTTAAAGCTACATCTTGTTTGTTTTCCCAGTTGACAACTTTTGTAGATAGCAGTAGCAGGTCTTGTGATTCTAGGCAATCCTCGAACAATCTCCTTAGCACTGATCTTGACTAGGTTATCAAAGTTCACATGTCTCATTCTCTGGTGCCATAACCAACTTTCACTGATTTGAGATAAAGTAAGTATTCATCAACTCCTTGAGGATAGATGTTTCAAGTTTCTTCAACAATCATATCTCTATTTACGGATCCTTTTAGCAATTTCCTTGGTATTGTTCAACACAAGTTTAAAGCCATTACTACACATCGGACCAACACTCAGGCGTTATGCCTCAAATCCTTCACCAATACACATCATTAATATGCTCCATCAAATCTAATTGAACCTTTACCACAAATCTTAGCTCCTAAATCATCACTAAACATGACTAAACCACCATCATATTTTTCAACTTTAGTGAACTTACTCTTATCCCCGGTCATGTGATTTGAACATCCACTGTCAATTACCCAATAGTCTCCATCTTGTCTTGCATGAAAAGTGGTAACCAAAGTACCTTCCATCTATTCTTTAACCTCTAGATCCTTATGACATTTCAGTTAGTGGATACAGATTTATTTTCCAAGGCTAAGAATAGGCATTCACTATCATCAACCTCATTTTTAGATTCATCATTAGAAATACCTGCCTTTTCCTTAACATAGTATAGCTTCTTATACTTCTTATGCATTCTATCCTTATCCTTATAATCCTTGTTCTTCTTATGTGTATCCCTATTTGGACATCTAAAAGCATAATGACCAATGTTACCACAACTAAAAAATTTAAAGGTAACATACCTTTATATTTTCGATACCTTTCTTCAATTTCTTTAGTAGAGATTTTACCCAACTCTTCGTCTCACTATCTGATTCTTCAATCTTCAAAGCCTTAAATTTCATTTGTCTTCTCTTTCTTGTCATCTTCTGGAACTTGTATCTAAAATGATTTTGAAGGTTTAGAATATCTTCTAGGTAGCACTTCTTAGGATCATACATTTCTTCAATAACATAGATCTTGTCACTATAAAATTTTGGTAAAGTGATTAGGATCATCTTGATTATATCTTCATCTACTAGTTTTCCTCCTTGATTTCTAACTTCATTTTCTGCCAGTTCAACTCTTTGAAAGAAACTTGTAAATTCTTCACCATCTTCCATCTTCAAGTTCACAAATCTACACTTTGTTGCCAGCCTCTTTGTCAATTTTACCTTTTCATTTCCTTCATACATGTCTTCCAACTTCTTCTAGACTTCATACGTTGTGTCCAGATAATTAACCTTAACTCACTCATTTTTAGATAATCCACTACAAATCACATACTTCACCTTCTCATTTTCTTCATAAGCGGAGATCTCATTTGTAGAATTAACACCACCAGACGAAAGTCTATACTTATTCTCAACAGCCTTCCAAGTCTTGAAACCAAGAGAGATAATATATCCTCTCATCTTTCCCTTCCAATCTTTGTAGTCAGCTCCATCAAACATAGGAATCACCAATTTGTGTGCCATCGAATCTTCCTTAAGCAATTAAGCTCTACACAAGGAACCAAAAGCTCCTAATACCAATTGTTAAATGGGCATAGGAGGCGGAGGGTAGATGAAGTTCTGGGGTTAAACTTGACATCTTATCAATTTTCCAACACACTATTATCTTGTTAAATGAGCATGAAACATAGATAACGACAAAATGATCAACATAGTAGACACCATATTTTGGTAATAATGGAAAAACCCGCAGTGAGGTTAACTCACAATATAAATATTATAAACTAAATACAAAGGCTCACACTTAGGGCTCACTACTCAAAGAGGACTCCTTGTCCAAATGCAAGGCCTTCTGCACAAAAGGACTCACTATCAATAGAGGCTCAAGGCCTACAGATACAAAAGAGAACACAAAAGATCCACCACTTCAATTAAAGCACATTCACAAGATTACAGAAACCTTCAGCTCACTGCCTTCAACACACAGAAAAATTGCTATCACAACTCACTCACACACACTTTTGCTCTTATGATTTGTGTCACACTTTGTCATACAACTCTTCATAATTTCACTTGCTTTTATACCATTCTCAACCTTAGAAGAATTTACCAAGGTCGGCCACAAAATAACCTATTTCATAAATTCAAATTAGCTCGGCAACTCAAAATTCTCACGGTGGAAAGGAATAAGAGTGGACCAATAAAATTATTTTCTTGAAACTTCTACACGCTTCCTCAATTAAATTTTATTCTTCGAATGAAGTGTAAACACCAGGTCATCCAAACCTAATGAAAACACAAAAGAACATTGATGCACATGCTTCCTAACAAGAAAATGGCATGCAAACTCCACAACACACTTCCATATGCATGAAACTTCATCTTAGACTTCTTTAGATACGTCCACAGCAAAACAATATACATCATACATTGACTACCTTTCACCAGATCATCTGAACTATGCAAACCTGTTCTGGAATATAGAAACATGACTTCCATATTACCAAACTTCAACCTTTTTCACCAGAGCATAGAAAAGAACTTCACAAAACATATCCCAAATCCACAAGATCTAAAATGAAACAATGAAGGACTGCGGAGAAAAAATATTTCTCCCAGTCCACAGAAGATCAACTTTGTTGGTAGAACACACATACCGGTGGACACAACTTTCACATATCATCTCACTAGAAACTGGAACTCAGAATATATCATCATCAGATCATTGTAATGAAAACTTTAGAACCGCACAGGCATATGATCAATACAGGAGAAATGCAAAGCACATACCATAGCACAATTTGAACATATTCCTCACTCTGACTTCTCTTCTTTATTAATTTTCTCAAAAGCACTTGGAAACTCATCATCGCAACACATTTACAGCCATATAAGATAGCTCCATGTACTCACAGCATCTCAGCAGCATCTCAACTATACATGTACAATCTGCAACATAGTGAATAGTGTTGACATCAATGAAAACACCACCAAACTAGCCCATACTTGCAACACACATTACTTGCTCAGTTAACTTTGGTAGTTACTAGTGGTTATGAAAGCCATGTTGAAGTGGCCTTGAAATATATCTTGGATATGTTTGATGCCTCTTCTAAAGAACTTTAGAGAGTGCAACCAAGAAATTTTGGTCAATGATTGACACTAAAAAATAGGGGGACACCACTACAAATACTAAATATTAAAGATGCCATAGTGAAAATCATCTTCATTCAACACAAGCCATACTTTGATAGCTTGCTAAGCTTTCCAAGTTATTTTTTTGACAAAATTTCCTTTAAGCTTAACAAGAATGGGAGAAATTACAAGGGAATCAAAATTGATGCCATTACAAGTCAATCTTCCATGAGGGAAGTTAGAATAAATTTAATTCTTTGAGATGGATTTATAGGTTCATTGTCATAAAAAACCTTCACAATCCACTTAGTGCAAAGTATATTTCCTTTTCAGTTGACATAAATAATCCATAGCCACCAATGTCCTTGGGAAGACAACATAAATCTCATTCCATCATGAAAACCCTTGTTCTAATTAGAATTGGCCCACAAAAAAATATGGAGATTCTTTTATAGTTTACAGTATAATGCCATAGAAGGAACCCAGCATGAGAAGTAATAAATATGTGTGTCAGTAAGAACTTTAGACCATGTTTAAAATCTACTAGCCAATGGAAGTTGCTTGGTAATCTTGTATGCCAAATTCTTTTCAACTTTATCAATCACATACTACTGGAGTATATAAGAGAGATCTTGAAAATAAAATGGAGTTCCCAAAAGAAATTACTCTCTATGCTCAAAGGTGTGAAGCTAATTTGGTAGATAACTAATAGACTATCTATATAAATAGATTTAATTACACTAAATATTGGAGCTAAAAGTATCAAAACAAAAAATTTAATTAAATATTATCTTCATCTTTGGGATGGGTGAGATAAGAGTTGTCAACAAAATGAGAATTAACAAGCTGGTGGGAATTATTGTGTAGGAGGGAGATTCATTTAATCCATCTCCGTGAAATGGTATTATTAATACAATAGCAAAAACATTTAGTAGAAAACACATAAAGTGATGCCACAAAAGGGTAGCCTTGATGGATATATATGAATAGCACAAATTTCTCATATTGGATGTCATTCACACCAATGAAAGAAAAAACATTAACACATAACATCTTAACCAACTAGAGAAAGTTGGGGCCAAATCCAAGGTCATTAAGCATGAAAAAAATAAAGGGTCATTCAATTCTATTATAGTCTTCCTCAAAGTCACTCTTGATAAAGACCTCTTACTAGTTAGACTTCCTAGCCCATTCCACACCCTCCCATTATCTAAGATAAATATGATCTTCATGAAACTAGTTTAATGGGAAAGGATAACCAATGGAAGAAGATGTCAAAAATGGAGCGCAAGAGCCTTACCATTTATCTTGTAGAAGATATTTAGCAAAGTGATCCACTTCTAATTACATATCAATTTAGGATCACCATTTTAGGTATGAATTTAATTTTTCCTTTGTTTATGAATAACACTAAAGATCTTAAATGAAAATATTCAAGATGTACTTTGTACAAATAAAGGCCAACATCATCCCAAATAATTTTATAAAATTCACAGGGGAAGCCATCACAACTAGATGCCTTGACATTCAGCCCTATCCACACCAGAATAATGGAAGTCCTCCTAGCAAAGGAGTTTGTTATAAACCACCAACTATGTGGAAGAAAGATGAAAAGGGACCACATTCAAGCATTGCTTGATCTTTGAAAGCATCTTTATGTTGGACTAACTGCCAACATCTCCCTTCAGATACAAGACATGGAGTAACTACCTCTTGTGGATCCGTTTATCTCTGGCATTTGTATCAACCGTTAACAAGTTGATCTTTTGGCACAATGACAAACGTGTTCTAACACTTTATAGTGATAAACAAGGCCTTTAAAACCTTGGGAAACTTTTAAATTTGTTTATATAGTTCCCGAATTGTTTTGATCTTTTGAGTTGAGTTACATGCATGCAAGGCTTGGAAAAAATCCTTGAAAGCTCAATTTCCAACCTTCAATCAATGAAGTTTGGCTTTGACCTAAGCTCATTTACATGCATAATAAAGTTGGATTTTATGATCCTAATCTTTGTTGCAAACATCTTTAGTATAGTACCCTAATCTAACATGCATACTAGAGTAGAGTAATAAAGTGTCTTTACAATGCAATGAGTCACAATTGTTGGTTGTGACACTCTTCTAATTGAATAATTGTCAAATATTATTCTTTTTTTATCACTCCAATCTATTTCTAGTGGAGTGTTGTTTTCAAAAGTCCAAATTAAGAAAACTTATTTTCTTTAACAATGTTACTATTTTATTATAGGTTTTCTCTCACTCGTATACATGTTTGAAACCTTGTGCTACGTCCCCAAAATGGCATGGGATAGATTGTACAATGAACAAATATCATCACTCACACTATACTTTTTTGAAGATCTATAGCCTCTTAATACAAATTTTATTAAAAATTTAATTAAATTAATTATTGGGTCAAATATAGCTAGTTTTTATTAAAATATATTGATGACTTCATTTTTAGAGGTAGTAGTGAAGAAATGTGCAGAAATTTTCAGAAGGCTATGCAAAATGAATTTGATATGTCTATATTAGGAGAACTATCTTTCTTCTTGGGATTGCAAATTGTTCAATCAAACAAAGGGATTTTTATTTCACAACACAAATACATTAAGGATATGTTAAGAAATTTTGGGATGGAAGATTGTAAAGTTGTTGCAACACCTATGTTTACCAGGTGTAAGTTGAGAAAGGATGATGATTCTGCTCTGGTAGATCAAAATTTGTACCAGTCTATGATTGGTAGTTTTTTGTATATGACAACATCCAAATTGGACATTATGCAGGAAACTAGAATGGTTTCCAGATTTCAGGCAGCACCAAAAGAGACTCTGTAAAGGTGATGAAGAGGATATTCAGGTATTTGAAGGCTATTGAAGAATTTGGTCTTTAGTATCCAAAGAGTGAAAATTTCACTCTTATTGAATACACAAATAAAGATTGGGTAGGTTGTGTGGATGACTGAAAGATCACAAGTGGTGGTGTATTCTTCCTTGGAGATAGTTTAGTGCCATGGTTGAGTAAGAAACGTGAATTAGTTTCTTTATCCATGACAGAAGTAGAATACATTATTGTAGCATCATGTTGTAATCAAGTGCTTTGGATGAAGTAGAACTTAAAGGAAATGAGGGTTTAGTTTGAAGATCCTATCACTATTCTTTGTGATAACACAACTACATTAAACATTTCAAAGAATTTGGTGATGCATTCAAGTGTCATTTCTTGTGAGAGAATCTTGTTGAGAAAGAAGTTAGATTAGAATATGTTGATACAAAGAAGCAAGTTGGAGATATATTCATGAAGCCACTTCCTAAGGAGATATTTGAGTTTCTCCAATAGAAGTTGGGAGTTTTTACTCCCTCCTCTTGATTCAAGAGGAAATTAAAGGGTGAGGGGTAGCTCAATCTCCCTACCACAAGAAGAGTCGGTGCTCTTGTGGAGTTTTTTCAGAAGTAGTGGTGTTTGGACTCAAGGAGGTCTATTCGTGAAACACATTTTTAGATG
>VDFB02074258.1:0-15144 GCA_007258455.2 Sequoia sempervirens
ATATATATATATTGTGGGTCTCTTTTTATGGCTTCCATTTAGTGGATATGTTGGCAATGGGAAAAAATTCTTGACCTTATGCAGTTTTTGTTGATTGTTATTGTCTACCTCAACCTATATTGTCTCATTTTCAATTAGGTTATGTTCAAAAGGCAATATTGTTTCAATTTTTAATAAGGTGTTGTTCATAGAAGAGAATATTATTTGTTAAAAAAAATTATGTTTCATTTATGGATGCATTCTATGGGTCAATTTTTGATGGGTTTTCCTTTAATGTTTGCATATTGTTTCAATTTTTAATAAGGTGTTGTTCATAGAAGAGAATATTATTTGTTAAAAAAAATTATGTTTCATTTATGGATGCATTCTATGGGTCAATTTTTGATGGGTTTTCCTTTAATGTTTGCATTTTGTGGGTATGTTTGCAATGGGATAAAATTGTTGAGGTTGTGTAGTTTATTTTTATTTTTATTGTATAGCTCAAGCTATATTGGGTGTATTTTAATATTCATATGTATGTGTATATATACATATATATGTGTACATATATACATATATTTATATATATTTCAATTTTATGTTGTTGATTATATTTATGTATATGGTTTTTTCATTGTTAGTTTTCATGAATGTGGTGTTGAGAAGGCTATATTTTGTTTCAATTTTTTGATAGGGTTGTGTTGAGAAATGAATCTATTTTAACTTGGGTTTTTTTCTGTTAATATTTGTGGGTTTTTGTTGATGGCCACTATTTTGTGGACATGTTTTGAACTGAATAAAATTGTTGGTGTTATGCACCATCCCCACTAGATAGGAACCATAGATCAAATAGAAATCATCATTAACCTATGAAAAGAACAAGCATATTAAGCAGAAAATATGAATATTGTATGCATCTGATTTCAGATAGATACATTTCTACACCTTTTGCAACCATCAATGCATGGAAAAAACACAAGATAACATCCAACCACCTTCGCCATAGTTGAAGAACACACTTGCACCTTCATAGAAGCTTCCATAGCCAATCAACGCACTTGCACCTTCATAGAAGCTTTCCATCCTCACTCACAACTACCTTCAACAACAACATAAACCCATAGAATGACACCCAAAAATAAGTTATCGATAATTGCATAGACATTTGTTTCACAAACATGCGTATATGTGTACATAGGATGACTGAAATGAGGAAGAACAAGACAAGGGATGCTGTCCACCCTGTGTTATGAAAAGAATAAGCATAGCAATAAATATATACGAATGGTTTTTACATTTAATTTGACATACACAGATATCCATAGTGTCAAAAAGAGGAATAAAATACTACAAAATAGACACATACTTTTTCCATGCATATATTTGTAAGCAAGAGATTTGTACATATACATCCAACACATGGAATAGATGTATTTAGAGTTGCAAAAAAATTCCATATCAATATATATGTCTCAAAAGTTAGTTGATATCCATAGGTGGACCTCAAACATGTGAATATTGTTTGGATGAAATGTCAAAAACACACAAATCTATGCATATGAAATATCAAAGTCTTGCAATTCTTGTCAAGGTACAATATTTTTTGTCAATTGTTGATGGCTAGCTTGGCTTGTTTTTTTTGGCTTAGTTTGTTGCTATGCAATTTTTTGTGCTTTGCAACAATCAATAATACCCTTTGGAAAATAATATTTACTGTTTTAGAGATACTTGAGGAATTCTTTTCCCAGTCTGGACCTCTTCTGTTACTACCACCCTATTGCCATCGGCTACACCTTTTCCACTTTCATTCAATAAAACACAAAATAGCCTAAAACTGGTTTCATAGAAATTGCATAGCCAATGATTGGACTTGCACCTTTACAAAAGTTTCCACTCAATTCTCACAACTACTATATATGTGTATGTATATATATGTCTATATGTGTGTGTGTGTATGTATGTATGCTTATGTATGTATATATATGTATTGTTTCAAATTATAATATGCTTTTGTTCAATAAGGACTCAATTTTTAGATTGGTTTTCTACTGTTAATTTCCAAGAATGTGTTGTTGGGAACACTATATTGTTTCATATTTCCATAAGTTTTTGTTGAAAAAGGGGTATATCTTTGGTTTGTTATGTTGTTGTGAATCTTTGTGGGTTTCTCTATGTGGCCTGCATTTTGTGGCTATATTTGGAACAAAAAAAAATTGTTAAAGTTATGCAACTTTTGTTGATGTTGTGATTTTTTGTGGGCTCCTTTTATTTAATAGATTCCATTTTTGCTTGTGTTTGTAACATAATAAAATTTTAAAGATGGTGCAGATTTTGTTGATTGTTGTTGGGTGGCTTGGGTTATATTCTTCAATTGGTTTGTTACTTTGTATTTAAATGAAACAATATTGTTATCAATGGTGACAAACCCATACAAAGAAAATCCTTGCAAAATCCAAACATAAATCAAACAATATTGGTTTGAACAAACTATATAGTTTTTTTCAACACAACCTTATCAAAAACATAACAATATACCCTAAAACAACATAACTTGTAAAACATTGAGTATTTCATTGCAACATGTGTGTGTGTGTGTATGTATATGAATATGTATATGTATATGTATATATATATATATATGTGTGTGTGTGTGTGTGTGTGTGTGTATTTATATGTATATATATATATATCTTTCTCTTTGTGTGTGTATCTATATGTATGCACATATATATGTATATATTTATGTATATATATGTTTGTATATATATGTATGTATATGTATATGTATATATAATGTCCAAAACATTGACTATTTTGTTGCATTCCAACCATAGATGGTAAATGGAAGCCACAAATGAGACAATATAGTTTAAGGTGGACATCAACAACATGAACTGCATAACATTAACTATTTTATTCCATTGCAACCACTACCATAGAATGCTGAAAATCATAGTTATAGACCTATGCAAAACCTTTTGTGTAAAAGGGTGGTCCATATACAACTTATGTCTATACATATATATGTAAATGTATATATATGTATGTATATTTACATCTATATATAATGCTCATAACATTTGGTATTTTGTTGCATATATATGTATATATATGTGTATGTATATATATGTACATACATATGTGTATATGTATAGTATGTATAGTATATGTATAAGAGTGAATTTGCACCCCATGTGCAATTCCCCTTTTTTCCTTTATCCACCATAGAAAACCAAGTTCGGGGGCTTAATTCCACCTAGGCTCGTTGCTTGCATCACACTTGGTGCTTCTTTTGAGCATCAATGGAGGCATTTATGTTAGGGATGCCTGCACGGTGTGCTTAAATCTCTAATAGATTCTCATGTTTGGAGCCTATAGAGGTGTTACACTTTCCATTGGGGGTTGGTTTGTAATGAACTCTTCGGCTGACCAACCTGAATATAGTCATTTCTTTGATCTCCTTCTTGAAATTAACCTCTTCTTGATCCATTTTCCTTCTCTAGCTCTCTCTGAGTCCTCTCTTAGCTTTCCAAACACTTTACACTTCACAATAGAAACATCAACACTCCATCACTTCAGTAGATCAAGTATGGAACAAAACACCATTGCAGCAAAGGCTTGAGTTCCTCTCATTTTCTCCCCAAATAGCCTTAAGTGCTCTTGGTGGAGGTGGTAAGCTTTCACTCCTCTCCCCTATTACTTGGTTGAGTAGCATAACACTATTTTGTAGTGATTTAAGTTCTCTTTACTTGATTTCTACTTTTCTCTTTCTATCTAGCTATTCATGGAGGTGGCAACACTAAAACGAGGTCTAACTAAGGTAGGCCCCTATATAGCCACCCAACAATTTCTCTCTCCCTCTTGTGTGTAGGTACTGAAGACATTCACAAGCTAGAAGTTTCATCATTTGCATGGTCGTAAGTATTTCCTTTCTTCACCTTATCATCTCTATACCATTTCAGTCTTATTACTTCATGTTGCTTTCTTGCATTCTAGAGGATCTTAGTAATCAGAGTGTGAGATGTCACTTAGCCATTTTCTGAGACATTCTCGCTTTCTGGTCCCTACAAGACACTAGCACACCTCTGGGATACCAACTGTGTGGATGCTTCATATGGTGCTTGAGAGGGAAAAAACTTCCCATCAAACCTTGGAGTAAACACCTTAAGGGTCTATCAAGAGGACATATATATATATATATGAATATGTATAGATGTAAATATTTATTTATGTAGAGACTGCTATATCTAAATAGATGTGTATACCATATTTTTTTCCTCAATATGCAACTAACTTGTTCTAAATTATAAAGAGAACAAACATCTAGACTATATTTTCCCTCATTTTCCTAAATGAGAAGGTTATGAATTTAAACCTTTTGCTAGCTATAATATTTTTTGTAGTCCGAAGAAAGGAATTATTATAGGAAACAAAAGCTTTGAATTTGTATCCTTCTCAACCTGTCAACTAAGGGAAAATTTTGTGTGGATGTTTGGTCTCTTGAATGTTGGATGGTATCGAGATGAGTTGTTGTATGGTTTGCGTGTACTTGCAATACTTGTGATGATAGCTACTATTTATCCAATTGTATAGAAATTTTGAGATGAAAGATAGGTCTTGCTTTGTATTGTACTTCATGTAGGCACTAATGTTCATATAAATGAAACCATAAATGAAACAACATTGCTAACAATTACCCACATACCAAAACCCACAAAATAGAAAAAATCTTGATTTCAAGATTCACAAAAAAGACACCAAATTAACTATTTTGCAACCATTTACACAAAACAAAAGCCATAAATGAAACAATATAGCCAACAATCACCCACTTGCCAAAACCCATGAAACTATATAGTCTTTTGAACAACAATAGACACAATGAAAAAATATTGGTTACAAGAGTAAGCCAAATGAAAATCCCACAAAAAACACATGAAACACATTAAACAAAAAAAGATGTTGTTGGCAAGCCCATATTGTTTCAATTTTCAATCAGGTTTTGTTGAGTAAAAAACTATATTCTTCACATGGCCTTCATAGTGCAATTTGTTGGGTATGGGATCTTGTTTACTCCTTGAACTTTGTAGCCATCTCTGCAAGGGAATTACATTACTAACACTATTCAGGCTTTACATATATGCATATACATATATATGTATATATACATGTATATATATACATATATACATATATACACACTATACACACATAGTTTGTTGAGAAATGAGTATACTTTTACTTTCATTCCTCATATTTGTTGGTTTCTCTCTCTCTCTATATATATATATTTGTGTGTGTGTGTGTACCACAACCATTACCCCTACATGCACTTGGACCTTCATAGAGGCTTGCCCTCCATGGTTACAACTATAATATATATATATATATATATATACATATATATGTCTATATATGTATATCTATATTCTTTGTGTGTACTGGAAATGGTCGTAATAATAGCTATCATTTAACACCTCAAGGAACAAAATGAATGTCTCAGAAATTTTCAATAAGGCATTGTTTCATGTCATTTTGTTGCTATACTTGATATGGTAGCCATGAGTGATGAGGGTAAGCTTCTATGAGGGTGCAAGCTGGATTAAGCTTTGTGCAACTTCTATGAAGGTGGGTGGATGTTATTCAACACATGAAACACAATAAAGAAATAGTATTTCCTTCAACCAATGGCAGCTACATGAAAACCATAAAACAAACAATTTAGACTAAGCTACAAAGCAACAATCAATAATCCTTTTTCAAAAATAACGTAAATTGTTTTAGAAATACTTGATGAATGGTTTTTCCAATATGCCCATCTTCCCACTTCCTTCAATTACACCTCTTCATGCTTGCTTTCTCTTCCCTTCATTCTTTCTCGATGACCTACAAAAAATGAACACAAAACTATCACAACCCACCACGACTGTGGAATTTCTATGAAGGTGGTTGGAGGTTATCTTGTGTTTTTTGCATGCATTGATGGTTGCAAAAGGTGTGGGTTGTGATAATTCTTATATATCTATCTATATATGTATGTGTATATATTTATCTTTATGTATATATATATGTATATATATATGTATATATATATATATATGTATATATATGTATATATGTGTGTGTGTGTATATATGCATATATATATATTATATATATGTGTGTGTGTATATATATGTATATGTATAATATGTATATATATGCACAATATGTTACTAAAAAATTGCACAAAAATTCACTTTGTTTTCTAAGGACTTTAAACATAGATATTACTTGCACCATCAACATTACACAGAAACTATACAATGATTAATGCTGATGCCATTTCGTTGGCCTCCTCTATTGTCACACCAAACTCTTTTTTTAATTTAAGAAAAAAACAATTCAACACCTATTCCATGGTGCCAGAGACCTAGAACTGTGAAGGATGACGAAAATTTTGACCAATGTTTTCCATAGCCCGATGCTAATTGTTGTTCTCTAGCTTTGGCTATATACTTTCATTTGCAAGGTATAATAAAATAGCTAATATTATAGAGTTAATGTTGTGATCCAAAAGGAATTTTTTTTGATAGGGTGGTGCTCAAGAGGCTGTATTGTTTAAATTTTTGATAGTTTGTTGGTGAATACATTTATGTAAGTATATCTATATGTATATATATGCATATATATACATACATATATACACATTTTCTATTGCACAAAGGACAAAAAATTTGTGCTTGGCAAACCAATCAATCAAAATAACCTAGGCTAGTGAGCAATAGACTGCAAAAGAAAACTAGATTATGTTAATAATTGCATTCTATTGCAAACATAGCCAAAAAATGGAGGTCATAGAAATAATCCAGCAAATAAATTGGAATTGACAACCCATGCAAACCGCTGCCTTGTTGTTGCAAGAAAGGGTTGGAAAAAATTATCATAGGTGACACTTACATTTTTCTTTTTCAAACGTCATTTCCTAGAAACACACAAAATAGTCTCTAACCATCTATATAGAAGTTCCTATTAAGTCTTCCTTATGATACTTACTATACAATCCATCACTCTAACAACTCCTTTTCTAAGGATGAAGAAATAACAACTAGGAATGTGTATTTAATGCATGCTTGCTTCATTGCTGATAGCTATCTTGTTCAGAACAAGCTAAACCCAAAGAATGACACCCAACAATGTGTTATTGAAAATTGAAAAAATATAGTTTTTTCTCAGCGGTACCCTTTGAGAAACAAATCAATATAGCCATAGTGAAATACCCTTTCAAACATTGTGTAGGAATTTTCTATCTTTGTGATTGGTTGAAAAGGAAGCTACTCCTTATAGCTATTGTTAGTACACGGAAACCATACAACAATTAATGTTGATGCCATTTCACTAGCCTTCTCTATTGATGCAGCAAATGCTTTTAATTTAAAAATCAAAATAGAATTTGCCACCTTCCTTTTCTATCCACAGTGAATGGAGGCCATAAATGACACAATATAGCCTAGTGTAGAAAACAACAGTGAACAATTCCTTGTGCAAAACAATATCAATTACATAACATTTACTATTTTATTGCATTGTAGTCATTGCCACAAAAATATTACTTACAACAATGATCCATATGGAACACCCTCAAAACACAAAAAGCTTGCAGTAATAGATTGAATCAAAGCCTCTACCATAGAACGTGAACCATTAATGAATCAATATTATATATATATATATATGCATTAGAAATAGTGGAATATAGCGAAAGATAGTGAATAACATAGACTAACTATTTTAATATATTGCAACCATTTACACAAAATAGAAGCCATAAATGAGACAATATTAAATTTTGTTGTGTGTAGATTTGTATGTATGTCAAAGTAGATGTGAGCAATGTACATACGTATTCTTTCCAATGTTTATTATTTTCTCAAAGTAGTTATTTGTTTGAATCTTGACATGGAATACTTCAAATGATATACTTCATATTAACTATTATATACAACATTGAAGCATTTTTCCTAATTATTTCCTTTCCTTTGTATTCTTGGTGTCTCTAGGGAAAAAAAAGAGGGATTTTAAAATTGAAACAGCGAACTTGGAATAAAAAATTGTATATTAAGTATTATTTAAATCATTGAATCCATTGTTATTATTAATACTTTCCTATCATACTATTAATGCATGTGTAAAAAAATTGAGTTCTCATGTTGTGTTTTGAAGTCATAGACCTAGTCAACCATCGGTGTTGCATCTCTCAAACTTTAAAAGAGAAAACACAACAATGTTAGTGCCCTCTAGCTCTTCTGAGGATGGCGAACAATCCTTGAGCAGTAGTCATGTAAGTATGTCTCTTGTTTAGTTTTTTTTTGCTACCAATTATATTAACAGTTTCTCAAGTGCACCAAACAAATTGAGAATATAATTAATTTGAATTAATAAATGCTATGATATATGTTCTAACTTATTTATATTTGAACTCTTTGTCTTGTTTCCCTTTCAATTTATTGGCCATTTTGGAGTAACTTATGTGTTAGAGGATAAAATGTCTTAGTTTCCAAATGTGTCAATATTACTGTTTTCTTTTAGAGTTGATTCATAGTCATAAATATCTCACTGCTGCCACTATTCTAAGTTTAATTTCTCTGTAGGCTACAAATGTGAATCCAACCTTAACAAGAGATGCACTACGATTTATAGATGTTGGAGATGTTGTCCCATCTCTAGTCCTCCAACATATATCTTACCAAAAAATAGGAGGTAATGAGAGCCTAGTTGACTGGTACAAAGTCATCCTATCTTATGGAACCCACATGCAGATGGGAGCTTTTCCTGCAAAATACAATGACCTTTTGTTTACAGGAGAATTGAAAATAGGTTCGATTGAGTGATTGAAAAACTATTTATCTAGAAAGCTACATAAATCGAGGTTTGATATAGTTCTTGCTTGCTTGTAATTGTAGTTTCCTACTTTCTTGTTTGTGGGGGCTGCCTTTTAAAGTATTTAATGTTCGT
This sequence comes from Sequoia sempervirens, assembly GCA_007258455.2. Taxonomy (NCBI): domain Eukaryota; kingdom Viridiplantae; phylum Streptophyta; class Pinopsida; order Cupressales; family Cupressaceae; genus Sequoia; species Sequoia sempervirens. Next base: position 8,974 of record VDFB02074258.1, read on the forward strand.
TTCATTCCAAGGAATTTTTCATACTCTCCCTAGATGTAAAAATGACAGATTGCCAACTAATTGGAAAACCTAAATATTTGTTTACAGATCAAGAAGAACAAATAGTTGGCTACAACTCATCCTCCCCATCCAAACGAGCCTCCACCTTTGGAATTAATACATCCCCAAGCCAGCAAGATGGTCCTACAAAAATCAGCCCTGTTAAAGGGCTGAATGTTTACCAAACCAAATGGACAATAAAAGGTTGTGTAACAACAAAGAGGGATATGTACCATTGTAGTAGGCAAGGGTGCAAGGGCTAAGCATTCAACTTTGATATTATTAAAGATGAGGGAACATAAATACAAATTACATGCTTTAATGGCATTGTAGAGTTGCATTAAATGATAGGGTTGAGGTGGGTCATACTTATTATGTGTCAAAGGGATCAGTGAGATAGGAAAATAGAGAATTTAATAAGTTAAACAGCCAGACAAAAATTATTTTGGATCAAAACTCAATGTTAAAATGTTGTGATGATGAGGCCTTTGTGCCAGAGAAAGTATTTAAGTTCACCCCATTAAATGAAATTGCAAATTGTACTAATAACATTTTAATTGATGTTATTGGTACTATGGTGCATGCGGGAATGGTATTGACTAACAAAGAAAGGATCAATCCCAAACAATTCAGAGGACTATTAAACTTAATGATTGGTCATCCTTTTCAATTGATGTTCATTTGTGGGGTTAAAATTGGGAAGAAAAGGGTCATTAGTTGGAGAGGTTGTACACCCCTGGTTTATCTCTCATCCTTGTTAAAATGGCATGTGTTGGGTACTTTGATGGAGTTGTTCTAAACACAATCATGGAGACTCTTCTATATATAAATCTTGGAATACTAGAAGCACAACCATTGATCAAAAGAGGATATATTGATCCACCTATTGTTGATACCCCCAAGACAGTGCCTCAAAAGGTTGCTTTGGGAAATGGGAGAGTGATGAGGGCATAGCCCGAGACATGGAAAATAACCCACAAACAGGAGAATAATTTTATTATTCAGAAAATGGAGCTTCTTACATGCAGAGGATCTCAAATCCCCAAGTTCTACAACACATGCAAGTTAGAGAAAGCTACAGAATAACCCTTTCGCAATATGCAAGCTTGTCCCCAAAAAGCTACCCAAAAATGAGAAACCTGCCGATAAATAAAGCTCCTCTTTAGTTTGGAGCCAAAACAACATTCAAATTTGAGTTTAGGCGGTTTGGCGCTGAAAATTACAAATTGAAGTTCAAATTTCAAAAGAACATTTGCAATTGTATCTTCTAGAAAGTGCGCCAACTTCCCGGGGCCATAACTTTTGATCTGGGACTTTGATTTGCGAACCGTTTGAACCTCTAGAAAGGTATCGAAGTCAATAACATGCTAGAAATTGGCTTTTCCAATTTCAACAAGTTTTGGGGCCGTTCCAGGAAATCTAAGTGCCTCAAATCTAACTTAGAAGATTTTAAATTTTTTAAATCTGAAACTAAAGCTGCAATCTCCTTTCAACCCAAGAATAGAAAATAAAAAGCAAGTAAATTGGGAATTTCATTATGTGAAAAGGGTATCCAAAAATGTCAAAACATCCAAAAAACCAAGAAACTTGAAATTTAACTATTTTTGGGTGATGCAAAGTGCCCTTACACCCTTTGGATGCTCTGCATCGGACACCGAGGTAATTTGAAGTGGCCCGTCGCGTCTCGGATAGTTGAGAAGGCAACTAGTCAAGCTGCTGCCTTAGATAGCGGGATGAATCTTCCACAGGCCTTCCTCTCCATTTCCTTAGATATTCTTCATACTGCCTATTTCTGGTACTCCTTCCCACACGACTATCCAAGATTGCTTCAATCTCCTCCCTTTCTGAAGTAGGTGCTAGAATGCCATACTAACCTATTGTTGGTGCTTCCTTCGTTCCACCTTCATGATTCTTTGTCAAATCTAAAATGTTGAACACAGGGGAAATGTTGATTCCATCAAGAAACTCTACCTCATATGCATTCCCTAAATCATGCTTCTTCAAAATCTTATAGGGACCGAATTTCTTCATCTTCAATTTGTTATAGGTTCCCACGGGAAACCTTTCTTTCCTCAAGTGGACCATTACTTCATCACCAATCTGAGACTCCTTATTCCTCCTTTTCTGATCTGCCTTAGCCTTATATTGCATATTCATCTTATTAATGTGTTCCCGTACCTTCTCATGTATATTCTTGATGTTCTCTACAAAATCTTTGGCTTCAGCACTTATATTCTTCTCTCGGTCCATCTTCCTCAATTCTGGAGTTGTTCTGGGGCTACCTCCATACACAATCTGGAATTGTGATCTACCAGTGCTTCTGTTGACAGAATTGTTGTAAGAAAATTCTGCCTAGGGTAAGATCAAGTCCCATCCCTTAGGTTTATCTCCTACCAAACATCTTAGTAGGTTACCAAGACTCCTATTAACAACCTCTGTCTACCCATCTATTTGTGGATGGTGTGCAGAACTGAACTTGAACTTTGTCTTCAGCTTCTTCCACAAGGTCCTCCAAAAGTACCCCACAAATTTGGTGTCACAATCTAAAACAATACTCTTTGGCAGACCATGTAGCCTCACCACCTCTTTGAAGACAAGTCAGCAATTTGGACTGCATCATGGGTCTTCTAACATGGAATGAAATGTGCCATCTTCGAAAACCTATCAACCACCACAAAGACTGAATCATTCTCTCGTTGTGTCCTTGGAAAACCAAGAACAAAGTCCATACTTATATCCTCCCATAGCCTCTCTGGTACAGGTAAGGGCTGATATAAGCTTGTATTCTGGCTCACTCCTTTAGCCATCTGACATACCCTGCAACTTTGTACAAAATTCTTCACATCCTGTGACAACTGAGGCTAATAATAATGCTCACTGATAATGGCAATGGTCTTATCCCAACCAAAATGTCCTACTATTCCTCCACTATGCTTCTCCTTTATCAGGTTCTCCCTCATGGAACTCCTTAGGATACACAATTGACTTCCCTTAAATAACATGCCATTCTGGATTATGAAATCTAGCCACCTTGTCCTATCCACTGTAACAGGTTCCTTGCAAGCTTTCTAAGCCTCTGCAAAATCAGGATCTTCTGCATACAATGTCTTGAGTTCATTGAACCCAACCACTTCAATTTGCATCTTTGTCATCAATGTATGCCTCCTACTTAAGGCATCTACAAACCTATTTGGCTTCCCACTCCTATGTTTCAAAACAAAGGTATAACTCTGAAAAAGCTCTACCCATTTCATATGCCTCTGATTATTTTCCCTGACTATTTAGGTACTGCAAGGCCTGATGATCAATATATAGAAAAAATTCCTTTGGCAACAAATAATGTCTCCATTTCTTTAATGCTTGAACTATTGCATAAAATTCTTGATTATATACAAAATACTTTCTCTTGGCATCACTTAACTTTTCATTGAAATAGGAAATGGGCTCACCTTCTTGGCTCAACATTGCTCCAATGGCACAACCACTGGCATCACAATCCACCTAAAACACCTTGTTAAAATCTGGGAGGGCTAGAACAGGTTGCTCTATCACCTTCTGCTTCAACAGTTCAAAACTTTTTGCTGCTCCAGTGCTCCACTTGAATTCTTTTCTATCCCCTCTCATTGTTTCAGTCAGGGATCCACAAATACTACTGAAGTTTCTAATGAACTTTCTCTAAAAACTAGCCAAACCATGGAAAGATCTCTTTGGTGAGTGGTCCATAATAATTGGTTTACAATTTTTGGCCCAATTTGGCGGACAACTTTGAAATTATTATTTTTTAACTAAATCTTCGCATTAGGACACCTATAAGCTAAATTTGTGAGGGAATTTGAAGATGAGTGCAAACTAGAGTCTCATCAAATTTTGTCTGTAGATTCTAAAAATATTTTTCAAAATTTTTTGAATCAGATTGCCTTCTTTTTCCATCACGAAAATTGATTTTTTCAGAAAACTACTTTTTTTTAAAAGTGACACAGGTATAGCAACTTTTTTCCATGAGGATAAGGTTCTAATTCTTTAAAATTTAGATTTGCTTAACTTTGATATATGAATTGGCACCACTTGGTTAGATAGTTTTTATTGAATATTTTTTCCTTAATCAAGTTTCAAAGTCAAGCAATCTGAATTCAAACCACGGTCACGACCGTATAATAAACTTTTGTATGTCAAAATTTAATTTGTTTTTTGTTGGATCAAGGACTTCAATACTCTGGTGCACTCATATTTTTCAATTTTTTTTTTGATAATCTTCTATTTTTCCACATGTGAAGAACAAAGAAATTCATTTTAGATGAAAAACCTATGTTTAATAAAACTTAAAAAACAAATACATAACAAAACCAAAACATATTAAAATTATATTCATTGGATAGCTTGTTCTGAGGAATACCATAATCATTTGAAATAAATTTTAAATGAATTCGTTTGATCCCCCAAAAGCTAAATCCAAAGTGATTTTTTATCAGCATTTTGATAGGTGTAAAGGAGGCTCTGTTATAGGTATGGTTTAAAACTAGTGATATTCTATCCAAGGGCATTTGATCTAAGGTGGTTTGATCAAACCCTATTCAATTGGAATCCTTTAAATGAAAATTTTCAAGGCTTAAATCTTTATATTTTCTAAAATATGTGATTTTTAGCTAAATTCGTTCCTCTCGGGGAATTATAAACCCACTATTATTATGACAACACAGTATTGTGATTCTTAGGGTAGGCCATTCCAGAATAGCCTTCACCTAAGACAACAAACCCCAAGTACACTAACTCCCTCTTCACAAAACTGCACTTCTTTTGATTAATCAACAGTTTCTCTTCTCTTAACTTCTTAAAGGCTCTCTAAATATGCATCAGATGCTCATCCAACGTCTTACTAAAAATCAAAATATCATCTAAATACACAATAACAAAACTTCCTAGAAATTCTTTTAGTACCTCATTCATGAGTCACATGAATGTGCTCGGTGCATTGGTTAGCCCAAAAGGCATGACTAACCACTCGTACAGGCCCTCTTTGGTCTTGAAGGCAGTCTTCCATTCATCTCCCTCTCAAATCCGGATCTAGTGATATCCACTCTTCAGATCAATCTTTGTGAAGTACTGGGCTCCAATGAAATAGTCCATCAAGTCATCCATCCTTGGTAGGGGAAATGTGTACTTGATTGTTATCTTATTTATGGCTCAGGAATCTGTACACATCATCCACTCCCCTTCCTTCTTTGGTGCTAGTACAGCAGGTACTACACATGGACTTAAACTCTCTCGTATCAAACCTTTTCTCAACAACTCTTGAACTTGTCTATTCAACTCCTCATTTTCTGCTAGAGTCATTCTATGAGCTGCCTTATTTGGCAAACTAGCTCTAGGAATCAAGTCAATCTGATGACTAATCTTCCTTATTGGTGGTAAATCCTTATGTACATTATCAAAAACAATATCCTGAAACTCATCCAACATCCCAAAAACTTCTTCTGGAACCTTCTTACTATCCTCCTTACTCACTCTAGGAATCAATGCATAACACACACGCTCATGGTTCATACCTTCTAGAAAATTTCTTCCATCTACATAACAAATTCTAGCACTACTGCATACCTTTTCTTTGGTCTCCTTTAGGGGTTTCAACTTGTGACAAACCCCATCCTTTGTCAAGGAATAATTGTTTGCATGGCCATCATGTATAGCTCATCTATCGAACTGCCACGGCCTCCCCAACAACATGTGACATACATCCATGAGGATGATATCATAGAGTACGTCATGATGGTAGCTCATGATCTTAAACTTTACTAGGCACTACTCATTGACCAAAACTTTGTGGTCTTTCTGCAACCAGGCAATCTGATACAGATGCAGGTGCCTTTCCCTCTTCAGTTTCAACTTTGTGACCATCTCCTCTGACACCAGATTATTGGTGCTCCCACCATCAATAATGACATCACAACATTTTCCTTCACAAAAAATTCTTCCTCTATTCTGGTTCATTTTCCTCAATCACCAGGGCTCTCCTAATCACTAGGGCTTCTCCCCTTTCAGCATCATCTGAATGTTTAGATTGGGCATCCTCATCTGCATGTGCAACCCTTCCATGACTATCTAGCCTTTTGTCTACCCTTCCTTGGTGTTGTGGAC
>VDFB02074259.1:0-20593 GCA_007258455.2 Sequoia sempervirens
TATATTTCTATATTTCTATATTTATTCGCTAATAATTTTTTAACTTTAAAAAGAGTTGTATATTATAAAGTAATATAAAGTATAGATTATATGTAATGTTATATTTAATAATATTTAAAAAAGAAGATGTCGGATTTATAAGTTTATTGAGTAAATTAAATATAGGTGATTTATATTTATAATGAAAGTACACGTTTTTATTATTATTTAAGAGTTGTAAATAATTAGATAATAATGTCTTAGGATTTAATGTTTAGATTTGAAAATAAATTTAGAATTATAATTATAAAATTACATAATTTAAATGTTATATTTATCTTGAAATTTGGATGGAGAAAATTTATTGTTATAAATCTTGAGAACTGATTCACTAATGTGTAGAAATTTAAGACTTTGTTAAGACGAATGATTTACATGTGCACAATTAATCTTGGTGCATAAAATTAAACCTAACCCATACAAGTGAACTTGTAGAAATTTGAATAGAAAATGCTCCTTACTATGATATACTTGTGTGTAAAGTTGGGTTGTGTAAAGAGACACTATTTGGAAACTCTCTAAGCGAAGATTAGATCTCTCTCTCTCTCCCTCCCTCTATCTCTCTATCTCTTTATCTACTTTTGCCTCTATCTTCATCTCTACCTTTTTCTTTCACTCTTTGTCTCTATCTATTGATACCTCTCCCTCACTCCTTGATAGTGTAGGTTTCTTATTTTCTTTATGTTACGGGGTATTTCTTTTTCCTACACATTATTATTTAAACTTGCTTAGGTTTATTAGATGTGGTAATATGAGTACATGTGGCAAAATACAACAGCTACATGTGTCACTCTCTCCCACATGTGGGTAGTTGAGTTACACACTCTCTTTTGGCTTATTGTGCCACCTCTCATAAATACTATTTTGTATTTACCTAAGTAGTTTATGGGGTAGTTGGGTTTCTCACCCTCTTTTGGATTTATGTGCCACCTCTCTCCTGTCTCCACTTGAGGAGGTTATGCCACATGTTTTGGCATTTACTAAGTAGGTAAAACCTCACACCTTTTATGGGTAGTAGGAGTTAATGCACATCTTGGATGTATTTTACCTTAATTTTCTATATATTGAGCACTCTCCTCTCACCTTCACTAGTTCAGCTAGTTTGGTGATCGATTGGTGAGAGTAATGAGAGTATTTTGCATTTTATCTTACCTTTATTTTTCTCTCATTTCAAATTTCTCTTCATTCTACTATTTTGATCTTCAATCATCTATTGAGTGAAGTTGCATGTGATCTATGACCGACATCCGATCTTGGCTCGGTTCTCGCTTCTCGCAGAATCTAGCATGGTATCTGAGCCCTATTGTCTAGTATAGCTCATTGTTTTTTTAATTTTTTAAGAGATTTGAGACTAATAGAAAGCTAATATTTTTCCATAAAAACCAAGTATGCTCTTCTCTTGCATTCTCGTATGACCTGGAGAATTAGAAAAGTTTAAAGGAAAAATAAGCATATCTTTAATTTGGTTTACATATATTTGTTCTTGTAAGATCTAGGTGATTTGCAGCTTTTTGGTAATATTGGAGGCCTTTTCAGCATTTCCAGAGAGTCCAAAAGGTTTGAGAAAGTCAAAATTGATTTTTATTTCACCAAAATTAGAGATTGGAGGATATGGTAAAAGAATCAAGGTTAAAAACTTGAGTTTTTGTTGGAGACATTTTCATTTTGGCTTCAGAAATCTGGCTTCCACTCACTTTTAGGAAAAACAATTTTTGGGTTTTATTTCCAGCATTGAAAAACCTTTTGGGTAGTTGTTACATATTGCATAAAACTAATAATTTTGTAGAGATCAAATTAGAAAAAGGAATGAGTCATTTTTCACCGGCAAATTTTGCAGCTTTTTTCGAATTGCATAACTTTTGTCTCGGGTGTCATATTTTCGCAAATGAGTACTTGTTGGAAAGCTACAAATGAGCACTTTCCATCCACAAAGGTCTAAGTAAAATTTATTTTCTTTTTCAATCAAATATTGTAGGTTGAAACTGCTACATTTTTAATCTTCAACAAGTCTTATCTTTCACTTTTGTAATCCATTTTTTCAAAAACAAAAAAAAGTGTTGAAAAGATATTGAAGAGTAAAACACAACTGCAAGGTTATTTTTTCAGATTTTATTTAAAAATTAATTTGTATCAAATATTGTTATTTTGGCTATTAAGAGCCTTATAAACCTTGTAATCTAGAAAAGCCTTGTAAAAGCACTAACCATAAAGTGCCAACATTGGAATATATGGGGGGTGATTTTTGATACTAGTGGAAAGGGGAGATGTCTCATGTGTCTTCTTTCTTTGCACTTTTCTTTCTTCTTTACAAGGTGATCCCACAAAGCTAGTTTACAATTGCTAGGAGATTTTAATTTTTGTTGTTCAAAATCACATATTTTTAGAAAATATAATGATTTAAGCTTTAAAAAGTTTCATTTAAAGCATTCCAATTGAAGAGGGTTTGATCAAACTACCTTAGATGAAACCCCCTTGGATACAACCCTGGTAGTTTTAAACCATACCTATAACAAAGTCTCTTTTACACCTATCAAAATGCTGATAAAAACTACTTTTGATTCATCTTTTGGGCGATCAAATGAATTCATTTAATTTTTATTTTTTTTATGTAGTACTTATTATAAGCTTCCAAAAAAGTATAATTTTAAATAAATTTAATTTTAATATTATATTTATTTTTTATTTCTTGTGAATGTAGGTTTTTCACCAAAAATCAAACTCTTTGTTCTACACATGTGGAAAAATAGAAGATTGCCAAAATAAAATTTTGAAAAATATGAGTGCACTAGATATTGAAGTCCTTGATCCAATAAAAATAAAATAAAATTTTGATACATACAAAAAAAGTTATGTGTTATACAATCCGCCTATTTATGAATTGTAATTAGTTTGACTTCAAAACTTGATTAAGGAAAAAATATTCAATAAAACACTATGAAACCAATTAGAAGCACTAGATATCATAGTTAAAAATCTAAATTTGAAAAAATTAGAATTTTATCCTTAATGAAAAAAAGGTTATGTGTTATACGGTGAGCATCACTCCTTAAAAATAGTGTTTACTAAAAAAAAATAGTTTTCGAAGGATATGGGGAAAAAAGTGAAATTTGATTCCAAAAATTTTGAAAAAAATATATTTAGAATCTATAAACAAAATGTCACAAATCACTAGTTTGCATCATCTTCAAATTCCTCACGGTTTATCTACTATAGGTGTCCAAAAGTGAAGATTTAATTATAAAAAATCAATTCAGTGTCCAATTTGGCCAAAAATTGTAAACAAGTATTATGGAATCACCCTGCAATCTTATTTCCTACTCCCATGGATGCATCTACAATTCCAATTTTAACTCCATATAATTATTTTGAATGAAAATATAAGATGATAATATATCTGAAAAGAGATGGATGTCATCGTGTTACAATGGGACTTGAAATTGAACCTTGGGATGCTACAGAAAAGAAAAAATGATTTAATAAATGTGATGAAGTCTTTGGTACTCTGTGCATGTCTGTCTCTCCTGATCTTCTTTTTCACATTGAATATTCCACTACAACAAATGAAGTTTTAACTAAATTATAAAACCTCTTTGGTAAGAAGGATAAGTTAAGGGGTCATCAATTGGAGAATGAACTCATAGGGTTAAGTCCTTCAAAATTTGACACCATACAAGACTTCTTCACAAAATTCAAAGCTATTAGATTGCAATTGGAATAGCACTGTGGAATCAAGAAAGATGATATGCAATTGATCTTGAGTATTCTTTCTAACCTTGGTCCTAACTATTCAGTATTTGTTTCTATGCTACAAAATGTGCCCTGGGTTCCACATATAAAATGTCTTCTTTAGATGAGTTTGTTATAGAACTCACTAGGGAGCAGGACAAACTAGTTGTAATGGGTACAATTAAACCCTCTAACTTTCATGCCTTTGCTATTAATCAAGGTAAAAAAGAATAGAAAGGGTCTAACAAGCAAGATAAGAAACAAAAGAACCAAGGAGAGAAGAAGAAAGATAAAAAATCTGCTATTTCAAAAGTAGATAATCAGACCTCTTCATCAAAAGGTGAACAATCTAAGAAGGAGAAGGTCAAGTGTTCGTATTCTAAGGGTCCGGGCCATTATGAAAATAAATGTCTAAAGAAACAAGTTGACCACCTTTCACATCTTCTAGAAAAGAAAAATATCAAGATGTCTGATTCAGTCAAACAAAGTTCATCAGAAGGTTCTTCTAAGGACATAGAAAAAAGTAAGGGGAAAGGAAAAGGAATGGCCTTAGTTGTTTTTGCTTCACAACCAGAGTCTTGGATCATTGACTCAGGTTTTTCGCACCACATGGCCTCATTAGAGGATAATTTTACCTCTTTGGAGCCATCTTCTATGCCTACCATACTTATGGGAGATGACACTATGGTTGAAGTGCATGGGAGAGGGTCTATTGATGTTGGTGAAGGGAAATTTGAGGATGTTCTTTGTGTTCCATCTTTGTCAACTAATCTCCTATCTATTTATCAGATCACTCACACTAGTTCTGGAAAGTGAGTTGAGTTCACTCTAGATATAGTGGTAATCAATGAAATGCATAATGGGTCTATAGTTGTCATGGGAAAAGTAGATCATCAATCCAGGCTATATCAGTTTTCTCACATTTTTCCTGACTTTCCTTCGAAATTCTTACTCACACATGTAGATGAGGTTAGTTGTTTGTGGCATCAACGGTTTGGCCACATGAATTATTGTTACTTGCAGTAGCTCAATCAACATGAAATGGTTTTACGGTTGCCTTCTATTTGATTTTCTGATGGAGTTTTCTAGGAATGCATTCTTGGTAAGCATCCTAAAGAGAAATATGATAAAGGAAAAGCATGGAGAGCTACAAATCTATTGGAGTTGGTACACAGTGACTTGGAAAGACCATTTCCACAACCATCTTTTAGTAGGGCTAGATATGTCTTGATATTTATTGATGAATTTTCTAAATACACTTGGGTATATTTTCTCAAATATAAGTTTGATGTCTTTGATCATTTTTTGGATTTTAAAGCTTTTATAGAGAAACAATATAGGAAGTTCATCAAGATTCTACATGCAAATAATGGGGGACAATACATGTTAATAATCAATTTGAATAGTTTTTTGCTTTAGAAGGTATCAACATTCAACACACAATTCCATATAGTCCTCAATTGAATGGTGTCATAGAATGCAAGAATAGGTCCTTAAAAGAGATGGCTAATTGTATGATTCACTCCAAATATTTGGCACCTCAATACTAGGTAGAGTCCATCAACCATGTGTGATACATCCATAACAGAGTTCCTCACAAAGTTGTGAAGCAGTAACTCCTTTTCAAGCTTGGAGTGGTCAAAAAGCCATAGTTAAGCACTTTAGAGTGTTTGGATCTCTTGCATGGGCCCACATTCCAGCAAAGAAATGTAAGGCTATGGATTCACAGAGCAAGCCTTTCATATTTGCTGGGTGTCTAGATGATGTCAAAGGCTATAGGCTTCTCCATCCTACCACTCATGACTTGTTCATTGAAAGGAGTGCTCATTTCAAGGAGAACCCTTATAGTTCTTCTCTTACCACTTCTCCATCCACTATTAGATTAGAGCTCGTGAATCATGATGGCAGCTCTTCATAGGATCTTAATCAGGGACTCCTAATCTTGATGAGGAGTCTTCTTCCTCCACTGTAGATGATGACAGTGATGATGTGGATTCACATTCTTCTCCTAGTCATCATTTAGACGGTGATGATTCTCCTCCAGAATATCCATCCCTTGCACGCCTTTGGGTTTGTAAAAAATTGGAATCAAGAGATAATTAGGTTGGTGATCCATAAAATACTAGAAGAAATAGGTTACAGTTTTAGCAGGCTTCATATCTCTTTGTTGCTTCAACTTCTGATCCATAGTCTTTTCGAGAAGCTTTAGGTACTCCTGAGTGGGATATTGCAATGCAAGAAGAGTTCAATTCCTTAGAGAGGAATCACACATGGGATCTGGTCCCTCTTCCTAAAGGAAGGAAACTTGTTCAATCCAAGTGGATCTATCAGAAAAAATTTGCAATAGATGGATTGGTTGATAAGCACAAGGCTTACTTGGTTGCAAAAGGATTTTCCTAGGTTCCTAAGATTGACTACTTTGAAACTTTTGCTCTAGTTGCTAAGATGAATTCCATCCGACCTGTCCTTGCTATAGCTACAACCCATTGTTGGGAAGCTCATCAAATGGATGTGAAGAGTGCCTTTCTTCATAGTGACCTTTAGGAGGAAATCTACATGGGGCAATCATAGGGGTTTGTCCAGGATCCCTCACTTGTGTGCCATCTTAAGAAGTCTCTCTACGGCCTTAAACAAGCTCCTTGAGCTTGGTATGCCAAGATGAACTCCTTCCTTTTGACAGTTGTGTTCACTTGATATCATTCTAATCCAAACATCTACATTCTGCAGGAGGATGACACTCTCACATTTCTAGTTCTAAATGTTGATGACTTATTGATCACATGGAATCACTCATCCACCATCAAGGCAGTGAAAACTTATCTACCTGATATATTTTTGATGTTATACTTGGGTATTTTGCATTATTTCTTGGGGATTGAGATCACTCAGTCATCTTTGAGTATCTTCCCTGGATAACCCAAGTATGCACTTGACATTCTCTCCAAATTTCGCATGGTAGATTATAAGCCTGCACTGACTCCATTTTTGTCAAGGGTCAAACTTGAGGCTAAGTGTTCCTCACCTTTGGTTGATGGAAGTTTATATCAATATCTTGTTGGGAGTCTCATCTACTTGACTCATACGATACTCGACATATCATATGCTATGGGAATGGTCTCTCGATTCATGCAGGAACCACTCAAGTTCCATTGGAAAGGAGTTAAGTGAATCCTTCACTACATTTAGGGTACTCATAGTTATGGGATTTACTATGTAGTTGGCATGGATATTGACTTAGTGGGACATACAGATTTAGATTTGGCAGGTGATTCTCAGGATCGCAAGTCTACTTCTAGGTATTACTTCTCACTTGGTTCCAGTCTAGTTTGTTGGTCGAGCAAGAAGCAATCTGCAATTTCTCTTTCATCTACATAGGTTGAGTATCAAGGGGTAGTTAATGCAACCACTGAGACTATTTGGCTTTAGGATATTCTCACTGAGTTTGGAATTCCATTCAGAAAGCCTACAATCATCTTTTGTGATAACCAGAGTGCAATACAAATCTGAAGGAATCCAGTTCATCATTAGAGGATGAAACACATTGAGATTCATATGCATTACATTTAGGAGATGATTCAGGAAGGCATCATTGATCTTAAGTATTGTTCTACATCAGAGAAGACTACAGACATCTTCACCAAACCCTTCACAGAGAGTAAGCTCTTTCATTTGCGAGCTTTGCTTGGGGTACGATAGGTGTCCACTTCAAGTGGGGCTTCTTAGTCCTTCATTCCACTCTCTCTATTTAGGAGGGCTCTTCCTCTATTTTTTTTGGGGGGGGGCTTCTTCTTATGGGGGGGATATTTATGTTCATGGGTAGTTAACATGGCTTCATTTTTTGGGACCCATCTTTTCACCCACCTAAGCTATGCTTTTAAGGGGGGTGTTAGTGTAGGTTTTTTTTTTCCTTATGTTAGAGGGTATTTATTTTTCCTACACATTATTATTTAAGCTTGCTTAGGTTTATTAGATGTGGTAATATGAGGACATGTGAAAAAATACAATAGCTACATGTGTCACTCTCTCCCACTCATGGTTAGTTGAGTTACACGCTCTCTTTTGGCTTGTGCCACCTCTCATAACCACTATTTTGTATTTACCTAAGGCATTTATGGGGTAGTTGGGTTTCTCACCTCTTTTGGCTTTATGTGCCACATCTCTCATGTCTTCACTTGAGGAGGTTATGCCACATGTTTTGGCATTTCCCAAGTAGGTAAAACCTCCCACCTTTTATGGGTTGTAGGAGTTAATGCACCTCTTGGATGTATTTTCCCTTATTTTTCTATATATTGAGCACACTTCTCTCACCTTCACTAGATTGGCTGGTTCAATGATCAATTGGTGAGAGTATTGAGAGTATTTTGCATTTTCTCTTTCCTTTTCTCTATTTTTCTCTCATTTTAGATTTCTCTTCATTCTACTATTTTTATCTTCGATTGAATCTATTGAGTGAAGTTGCATGTGATCTATGACTGACATTTGATCCTAGCTTGGTTCCTACTTCTCATAGAATCTAAAATCCTCCCTTTCCTGGACCTTTATATCTATATATCTTTATTTTCCTCTCTATATCTCTCTCCCCTATCTCTACCTCTACATATTTATCTTTTTATCTCTCCCTCACTTTCTCTCAACCCATCCATGTCTCTCAACCTATTGTATTCACTATATCTCTCTCACTTCCTCTATACCTCCATCTCTCTCAACCTATCATATTACTCATCTCTTCCCCTCTATTTTACAAGTTATATCCTTTCTAGATATATCTCCCTCTTTTATCCCTATCTCTCCTTCTCTCTCTCATTCTCTCTATTACTCCCTCTTTCTATATATATCTCTCTCCCTCTTCCTCTCCTCCCCAAAAATATATTTATCTATCTCTCTCCCCCCCTTCTTATCTCTCTCCTTCTCTACCTTTATCTCTCCCTCATTTCTTCTCTATCTCTACCACTCTCTCTCTTTATCTCCCCTCCCCCAACACACACATATATCCCTCTCTATAACTCTATCTTTCCATCTCTATATCTCTCTTTATCTCTCCCTATCCCTCTTCCTCTATGGGTATGAGCAAGATCACGATGGGCCAAAACATGGTGATATGATGTGTATGTGTAGGGTATATGAATAACTATTTTTTACCCAAAATTGATGAAACAAAAATGGTTTTAAAGGAGATTCTCAACTTTCCACCAATATAAATTATGCTTTACTTTGAATTTAGTAAATAATTATTATTCATTTTCTATTTGAATTACTAATTAAAGTCCTAATTGATAGGCTGATTGAAAAATATTTATAGATTTCCAAACAATATCACATTTTTAATCAAAACATTTGTCACATTCTATGCTTTGCATACTATATGATTAAAAAAAAAAATTGAATTTCATGAAGTATTGACCAAGTTAAGGTGGTTAGACATACAAGTTTTTATATTTTTTAAAAGTTGTAATAAAAAATTCATAATTAATTATTTACTTGGAAAAAAATTACAAAAAAATATGCATCACATGGGGACATGAGTCCTCTACTTATATCTAAAATTTATAAAAAATATTATCATTTTATTGTGGTTAGGGTGGTACAGACACCTACTTATTTTTCCCGTAAAATTTAAGTTCTCTCGTATTGAAATTTCAAATTTTCACCAAATAGATATATATATTTTAAATAAACCTAGTAGTTTAGAAACTAAATTCAATTTTCTATAGATTTTATTCTTACATATTTTTGAAATAATATAGATAACTTATTCAAATTTATACGTCAAGTTTCCTAACTCTAATTTTTCTAAATTTTTTGCCACTTAAGGGCCTATTTTTTCCATGATGATCATGGACATACCCCTAAATGTCTATCTCCTCCATATCTCTCTCTCTTCCTAGTGTAGTGTAGAAAAAGTATCCCTTTTTCACACTTAATTTGAAAATGAGCTTAATGATACCTTTATTTATATGTTTTTCATATTCACATTAAGTTTAGGGCCATTTTAGATTAAATGGACTTATTTTTTCCTTTTTATTGTGTTGTAAGGTGTACCTTTACACTCTCACACTAATCTAGCTTGGATTTGTTAATTAATTGAGTTTAATTTTCATTAATTGTCCCCTTTAATTCAAATCCAACCCTAATTAAATGCAAATTTCAAGGGATAATACCAAACATTCATAAATTCCATTTCATAACACTCAACTTTGGAAGATGTGTGTCCTAGGTAAGTGACCTATGACCCATTCGCCATAGGGTGAATTGGTCCTCACTTAGATCTAGGACCCTAATTTTGCATAATGTTCAACCTTGATTAATGTGTGTTCTAGGTAAGTGGTCTAAGACCCATTCGCCCTATGGTGAATGGGTCCTCACTTAGACCTAGGACCCCCCTTTGAAATATGTTTTTGGTGGTATTTTAATGATTTCAAATCTATAATTCAATGTCGGCTTGTGATATTTGAATTTCAGGAATTAATCTTAAGATACATATAAATATAAGGTTCTTTCACTATGTTTCATCTTAAGATCCTTGAATCTCATAAGCAATCAATAGTACTTTCACAAGAGCACTTCAAGAGAATTTCTAAGGAATTCAAGGGTAGATTTATAAAGTATTATTGTAGCAATTAAGATTTATTTCATTATGTAAAAGTTTTATTACATCATGCATGTTGTTTGAGATAGTATGTTGTAGTGTTCAAGATTATTTCAAGCATATCAAAGGCATTGTTTCACATCAAGTTTCATGATCAAGATTTAAATTCATTAAGGCCACTTCATACTAGTTTGAAAATTTGTACTCCAAGGTTTCAAATAAGGTTTAGTGAGCTATTACATTCATTTGTTCATTCACCATTCCTTCTTTCATGTTTCATTTCATTTCAACATTTAATTACAAAAATGAGGTTTTACCAAGGTAGTCCCCCTTCCCTAACAAAGCAACATTTTTCTCTCTTTGATGTGTGATTGCAAATTTTAGGCTAAAGATCCTTTGACAAACAAAATTGAAGAAAGTTGCAAAGTTATCAAAGTTGGAAGAAAAGTTTTCAAATCAAAAAATCTCTTCTACAAAATTTATTTATGTCTTTCTAATAGGGTAAACCCACAAAAGTGGTTTACAATTCGAATGAGGAAGGAAAACTTGTAAAAAATGACCCCATGCCAAAAAATTTCATTTTGGGGGTTTGAACGAACGAAAAGAGGGTTTTCTCAAACCAAGGTTTGAGCGAACCCATTTAATGCATGTACGGTCCAATCGACCAAAAAAAAAAATGGAAACCCTTTTATGGAAGGGGGTTCGAATGAGCTTTGGTTCACTCAACCCCCGGGGGTTGCTCAAATGCCCGGTTTGGGAAAACCCCACCTTTCCCTGATTTTTTACCTTCACTAGAATAGGTAAGTCCTTAGAATGAGTTGTCTAATGAATCTAATTTTTAATATGTTTTGTTTTATTATGTATTTGTTTTTAAGTTTTATTAAACATAGGTTTTTACTTGCAAATCAAGTTCTTTGTTATGCACATGTGGGAAAAATAGTAAATTATCAAAAAATTTGAAAAATAGGAGTGCACTAGATATTGAAGTCCTTGATCCAACAAAAATCAAATTTTGATACATACAAAAAAAGTTACGGTTATATGGTCACACTATGTCTAAATTGTAATTGGTTTGACTTTGAAACTTGATTAAAAAAAAATATTCAATAAAAAACTATCTAACCAAGTGGAAGCACTAGATATAAGAGTTACAAATCTAAATTCGAAAGAATTAAATTTCATCCTTCATGGAAAACAAATTATGCATTATAGGTGTGCGTCACTTTTTAAAAATGTTGTTTTCTGAAAAAACCAGTCTTTCGGGGAGATGGAAAAGAAGTGCACATGATTTCAAAATTTTGAAAACATATTTAGAATCTATAGAAAAAATTTCACGAAACTCTAGTTTGCATCATCTTCAAATTCCTCACGGTTTGGCCGCTATAGGTGCCCAAAAGTGAAGATTTAGTTAAAAAAATTATTTCAGTGTCTAGTTTGGCCAAAAATTGTAAACCACTATTATGGGATCACCCATATTGAACACCTAGAACTTGGGAGTGTAGACTGAGCAAAAGAGAACCCAAAAAGAATTTTCTAGAAACCCTAGCTAGGACCCATTCACCATAGGGTGAATGAGTCATAAGTGAGCTTCAAAAGGTGACTTTTGGTGAAAGGAACACAACATTTTTCCCTTTCCAGATCTGCTTTTTGACTGTTGTTCTTCATTTGCAATTTATAGCACACATTTTGAATGAACTAGGAAAATAGATCCATTGTCAATCAATTCATTCTTCATTAATTTTTTTTTCTTTGTTTCACTTTGGTGAACCCAATTTCTATCATTGCATTTTATGATTTTGGAGTCCTCTTTCATCCTATATTTATATCTCACATTCATTTTCATCTCTTTGCATTGAATTAAGTCCCATTTAGGGTTTCTAGTTTGCATTTAACTTTGCAGTTCATTTAAGGGTTTTAGGATTGCATGTTTTACATTCTTTAATTTTGAAAAATACAAAAAAAAAAGTAATGTTGCATATCATTTACATAGCATTCATTTACATTTTAAAATTTAAAGAATATTGCATATTAACCTAGATTTTCTAGGTTGTCACTTTATCACATTTTTAACTTGCATTCCACATTGAATTTACAGAAAAATCAAACTGAAACTTGTTGTAACAAACCAGAATCTAGAAACCACTATAATTTACTCAAAAAAATATAAAAATTTATTTCAAAACCCTTACCTAGGACCCATTCACCCTAGAGTGAAAGAGTACTTGATCAAGGTCGCATTCTGATTTTTTGGGCATTAAAACATTCCTTTTTGCATTCTTGTTTGCTTCTTTCATATTTCTATTACTATTTGCATAATTTATGTTTCTTCAATTTCAAAATATCTAGCTTAAAAGTTGATAAATTTAGTGCATTGTGTGATTTCAAAATTGCATTTACAAGACTTCATTTTGAGATTTTTTCATAGTGTAATTTGTAAATTACCTTGTTTAGAATTTCAAAATTGCATTCTAGATCATTGCATTACATTTTACCCTCTTTCCATTTTCAGTTGGCATTGAGTTTGTAAAACTTGTATGTTTGTTACAACTTGGTGTCCTATTAGCAATACTATTGTGATACATAGTTCGAGACTCATGTCATCCCATGATACACCATTCACCATGGATCTTGGGTTAAATTCTAACTTTCTTTCTAATAGTATTCATAATCAACCCCCTGTGGATCATAACATGCATACCTTCTTTTCCAATGAATTCCCTACCTACAATCAATGTGCATGATGTTAACAATACCATCCCTACCATGACTATTTGTACTCAAATCCAAGGTATAACTTCAATTCCTCCTTCTAGAATACCCATCTCCATTCCTACATACACTAGTACTCAAGCTACCGCAACCATTTAGCCTACTAGCCATGTCAACACCTCCTTAGATATTTTCACTAGGAATCATTCTATATTTGTGCATTCAAATATGATATCTCCTCAACCATCTCCCCTTACAAACTTACAATTCACTTACCCTCCACAAACATACACAAATGAGCCACCTTATTCCCCTCCATCTTACAATACTAACAATGATCCCATTATTAACACACTTTTGTAAAATATGTCATCTATTCAACAATAAATTGCCATCCTAAATCAAAAAAAAAATGGAAACCTTCACAATACATCAAAACTAACTTGTTATCCCTAGAGATATTGAGTACATAAATTCCACAAGGTATAGAAGTTCCTAGATTCAAGAAATATGATGGGAAAGGAGATTGTGTTAGCCATGATTCTTCTTATATAACCCTATGTAGTGATTTCATCTTTGAAGATAAGCTCTTAGCTAAACTCTTCCCTAGATCCTTGAAGGATACTAATTTAGAGTAGTTTTTCTCTTTACCAGACCACTCAATAAACTCATGCAATGAGCTTATTCATTCCTTTTACAACCACTTCCACATTCGTGTGGGTCCTAAGATGACCCTTGATTTAATGACATGCAAACAAAAAAAATGATGAAAAGGTTATTGATTTCATAGCACAATATCAAATGATTTATTCAAAAATAAATATTAATATTTCTAATGTCGACCTTCAATGAATGTTTATTGCCAATTTACTAAATAAAATCCAAACCAAACATAAGATGTTGAAATTCCCATCCTTCACACAGTTATGTACAACCCTTCGTAATATCATGTTGTGGCTCATGAATAAGAATATGATTTCCTTACCTCCCGTCAGAGCTCCTGGTCCTAATAAACCATTACCCTCAAACTATAGATCAAACACTTATTTCCATTACCATTGACAAAATGGACATGATATAGAATATTGTAAGTGTCTTGAACATCTTGTGCAAGACCTCATTTATTATAATAAACTTCTAATTGGAGGTGTGAATGATCAAGGTAATAAGTTTGTAGCTCCTCCTAACCAAAACTTTCAAATCTTTACAAATCCCATGCCCAAACACACTATCTCATTTGTCAAGGCTAGTGATACAAAGAATGATGTGATGAATGTTGACACAGATGATGAAAATGAAAAATATAACAATAAGGAATAAATGATTAAAATGGTTTCGTTTATTGAAGTTAAACCTCATATGGGCCAAATCAAATTGCCCCTTGATATTGCTTTCTCACAAAATGACATAATCAAACATGCACCCAATGGTCTTCTTTACATAGCTGGAAGAATCAATGACACTTGCCTACCAATGGGATATTAATTGATCCCGTATGTGTAGAGAATGTGATCACTAAATAATTCCTGTCTGTGCATGAATTTTATCAAGATACATATGAAAGAACAAAAACATGGATCAAAACACATAATGGTTTTGTTTTCCCTATGATTGGTTTGATAAATCTCCCTCTAAAATTCAGACCAAAAACATTAAATGTCTCATTCACCATCATCCTATTGTCGGACCAATTTCATGTGAAGTTATGATAGCCATGGCTTCACTTCATGAATTTAATCCCATCGATTGTGCATAAATGTCTAAAGTTTTCCTTTAGAAATGATATATTTATAGTGTATCATAGTGGCTTTAATCATGTGTCTTCCTGTCAGAACTTTTTATTGGAATTTTGGTCCAATCCTATTGAACCTATTAGACCTCATGGGGATTAATTTTTCAAAGCATATCAAATGTTTAAGGCAAAGCACATATCAAAATTATCCCTTATAAATATTCCTTGAAACCTGTGAATGAGCCACCCATCCTTGACAAAACCATGATTAAACCAAAAGCCCTTCCAAATATCCAAGATCAACCTATTATAAATCCTCCTACCATTTCCTATAAGAGACTACAATACAATGAAAGCAATCGCATTGTCCCTACTAAAGTCAAACAAGTTTACAAATCTAAAGGGAAAGTGGTTGAGAAACCTCCCTTTGTTCCTTCCATTCCTCACCTAAGGGAAGAAAAGAAAGCTATGGTTGACAAACCCACTCCTACACAATCAAAAATTGACAAAAGATTGAAAAAAAACTAAAATTCTAGAGAGCATAGGTGTAGACATCATGTTATTGCTCATATGTTACAAACTATAGAAGAAAAGAGCAACATAGAAAATCAAAATCCAAACTTATCTCTTGCAAGGCATGATATCTCGTTTCCCTTTCCACAAAATAAACATGAACAAACTTCTATGGAAATTGTCATTATGCCTCCTGTTGTGATTAATTTAGATGATGACATTGACATTGCAAATATTGATGAACAAGTGCATAATGAGTTGAATTAATTGTTCTCCTCTTCTATGAGCTTAAATGAAAATTATCCTAAAAAGAGTGTTGAACTTGGTGCATGTCTTAGTTTGGCACTTGACATTGTCCCTTTGACTATTTTCCTTCCTTCCGTACATACTGACTAAGATTGGGATGCAGACAACCTGCTATAGGTTGAATCACATGTGCATTATTGGTCTTTTGAATTTTTTATGTTTTCTTTATATGATTTCATGTGCGTAATGTGATCCCATGTAATGTTTGTTTGATATATATCTCTTTTTGTGCATTGCTCTATATGTACCTACATTCTTCTATATGTTGTAAGCATTTTATCTTTTCTTTTGTCTTGTGCTTTCCTTTAGGGGATGATGCAAGGAATCGAGACATTTAGGTCTCTTCCACGTTGACTCAATAGGATTTTTCTCTTTTTTTTCTCTCTTTTTGTGTCATTTAGGGGATGATGCAAGGAATCGAGACATTTAGGTCTCTGTAGTGAAGATATACTAACCCCAAATCCATAGATCCCTTATATATTTTTAGGGACAACTCCTCCCTTTTTCATGGCGTAGCTTCATTTGGGAAACATATGACTTGGCATAGGGATTTCTGAGGAAGCTCGCATGTCTTAGGATTAAACATTCGCTACTTTAAAGAAATTGTTCACAACAATGGTGTTAGCAACCACTTTAAAGTGGGGGATGCATTGACAATATATTTCGACACTTCTCATGTTTCATGGTGTGATTTTCTTTTTTCTTGTGATGCGTACTTTTCTTGGTGGTGTCATTGGGTTTGATGTCCTCCAAGAGTGTGAAATTTCTTATCATACAACTCTTGTATTAGTGGTGATGTGATCCACTACATTCCCTAAGTTGTGAATCTTTTACTCTTGATTTTTCCTCTCTTGGAGACATTAGGCATGATGTTCCCTAAGAAGAAGACCTTACATGAACTAAGAAAAATCCCTTTGAACAAAATTTTTTTACTAGCATTATTTTTCATAAGTGTTAGCATAATGCAGCTTGTTAAACTTATGTAGCTCAAAAATCTAAATTCAAGGCCACCAAGCATAGCACAACTTGCTTGCCTGTGGAGCGTTTCCTTTTTTGTAGGTGTTTATCATAATGCAACTTGTTAAGCCCTATGAAGCTCACACTCTAATTTCAATGCCACCTAGCATAATACACCTTGCTTTCCTGTGGAGTGTTGCTTAGCATTGTGATGCGTTATTGAATTTTTTAGGAGGATATCTTTGATATGGTATGGGAGCCTAATATGAATCTCTCATTTGCAACCCTTTTGGGATGCTCACTTAGTGGACAACCTAAGGTTCCACTACCCCAAATTTAGTGTGATAAAAAAAATGATGGCTTAGATGTGTTCCGCACCGATCAGACCATCTAGGCTTGATCTACCTAGTATTTAATGTTGCATGATTGTGTATCTTTATCATTTTTGCATACATATGTGTCTTGAATGTATACTTTATTGTGAGTTTGACATGGGGTCATCCTCTAACTAAGGTGGGGGAAAAATATAGTGTAGGAAAAAGTATCCCTTTGTCACACTTAATTTGAAAATAATTAATAATAAAATGAGCTTAATGATGCCTTGATTCAGTGTTGTAATGTGTTTTTCATATTCACATTAAGTATAGGGCCCTTTTAAATTAAATGGACTTAATTGTGCCTTTCTTTTGGTGTTTTAAGGTGTACCTTTACACTTTCACACTAATCTAGGGCTTTATTAATTAATTGAGGTCAATTTTCCTTAACTTGTTCCTTTAATTTAAATCCAAGCTTAATTAAATACAAATTCTTAGGGATAAAGCCTGACATTCGTAAAATCCATTTCACAACACTCAACTTTGGAAGATATGTGTCCTAGGTAAGTGACCTAGGACCCTTTCACCATAGGGCGAATGTGTCCTCACTTAGATCTAGGACCCTAATTTTATATAAAGTTCAACCTTGATTAATGTGTGTCCTAAGTAAGTGGCCTAGGACCCATTCTCCCATTGGAAAATGGGTCCTCACTTAGACCTAGGAACCCCCTTTGAAATATGTTTTTGGTAGTATTTTAATGATTTCAAATCTAAAATTCAATGTTAGCTTGTAATATTTTAATTTAAGGAATTTTAATCTTAAGATACATATAAATATAAGGTTATTTCACTATGTTTCACCCTAAGATCCTCGAATTTCATAAGAAATCAAGAGTACTTTCACAAGAGAACTTCAAGAGCATTCAAGAGAATTTCTAAGGCATTCAAGGGTAGATTTATAGAAGATTATTGCAACAAGTCAATATTCATTTCAAAATGTCAAAGATTTATTACATCATGCATTTTGTTTGAGCTAATATGTTTATGTAGTGTTCAAGATCAATTCAAGGATATAGAAGGCATTGTTTCACATCAAGTTTCATGATCAAGATCTACATTCATTGAGGCCACTTCCTGCAAGTTTGTAGATTTGTACTTCAAGGTTTGAAATAAGGTTTGGTGAGTTGTTACATTGATTTTTTCATTCATCATTCCTTCTTTCATGTTCCATTTCATGTTTCAAGGTTTAATTACCAAAATGGGGTTTGACCAAGGAAAACCCCAATTCCATGATAAAACAACATTTTTCTCTCTTCAATGTGTGATTGCAGATTTTAGGTTGAATATCCTTTGAAGAAAAAAATTGAAGAAAGTTACAAAGTTGCAATAAAAGTAGTCAAATTATGAAAACTCTTCTACATAATTTATTTCTAGCTTTCTCATAGTGAACACCTAGAATCTGGGAGTGCAGACTGAGCAGAAGAGAACCTAGAAAGCATTTTCCAGAAACCCTAGCTAGGACCCATTTTCCATAGGGAGAATGAGTCCTCAATGAGCTTCAAAAGGTGACTTTTGGTGAAGGTACAAATTTTTTTCCCCTTTCTAATTTTTCCTTTTGACTATTGTTTTGGTTAGATTTGATTGTTGTTCTTCATTTATATTTTATAGCACACATTTTGAATGAAACTAGGAAAATAGGTCCATTGTCCATCAATTCATTCCTCAATAAAAAGACATATCTTTTTTCTTTATTTCATGTAGCTATCTTTATTAATCTATCTTTATTTTCACCTTTACCTCTATCTCTATCTTTATCTCCATTTCTATCTTCCTCTCTCAAGTAATCTCACAATATTGAGTCCTATGTTTGGGATAATGAAGTTTTTGGAGGGATGAGGGATGATTTAGTAGAACCCCTTTATTTGAAGAAATATCTTCAAGGGTAAACCCAAAAAATTTGTTTACAATTCCATTGAGGAAGGAAAAATGCATTTTCAGATGGATAACACTTTAGGGGGTTTGCTAGAACTAAGAGGGTTCGCTAGAACCCCCTAAAGGGTTAGATAGAACCAGGGGGTTCTCTAGAACTAGGGGGTTAGAGTGAACCCCCATTTAATGGGTTTACTTTTTACTTTCATTAAAGGGGAGTTCAAGTGAAACCCCCCTTTCCCCCCCTTCTCCCCCTCTGGCACCAATAATTTCTATAATTTTTCCCTTCAAAGCCAGAGTTGAGGATGAAAATGGAGGATACTTCACAAAACCAACTGGATGATGGTATTCCTCCGAATGAGCTATCCAACGAACATAATTTTAATATTTTTTGGTTTTATTATGTGTATTTTTTTAGTTTGATTAAACATAGGGTTTTCACCGAAAATCAAGCTCTCTATTCTGTGCCTATGGAAAAATAATAGAATAGAAAAATAAAATTCTGAAGAATAGTGGATGCTAGGTATTGATGTCCTTGATCCACTAATTTTTTTTGAATAATTTCAATACATAAATTTTTTTTATGTTGTATATGGTCCGCCTATGTTTGAATTGTAATTGGTTTGACTTTGAAACTTGATTAAGGAAAAAATATTTAATAAATCACTATGAAACCAAATGAAAGCACTAGATATCATAGTTACAAATCTAAATTCAAAAAAATTATAATTTTATCCTTCATGAAAAAAAAATTTATGCTATATACAGTGAGCATCACTCCTTAAAAATGGTGTTTACTGAAGAAAACTATTTTTTGAATGAGATGGAAAAAGAAGTTCAATATGATTCCAAAATTTAAAAAAAATGTATAATTTAGAATCTGCAAACAAAATGTCACAAATCACTAGTTTGCATCATCTTCAAATTCCTCATGGTTTAGCTGCTATAGGTGTCTGAAAGTGAATATTTAGTTAGATAAAATTAGTTCAGTGTCCAGTTTGGCCAAAAATTGCAAACTAGTATTGTGGGATCACCCTCAAACAAAGGACCTTTACTCAAAGGTTTGCATATAGATACCTTTGTTTGAAGGTTAACCTTCAAGCGAAGATATACTCTATACAAAGATCTTTTTTACACAGAGATATTTGTACAAAGGTATCTTCATTCAAAGTTAAAATTGTCGATCAAAGGTACCTTCGATTGAAGGACCTTAGAATGAAGGTGCTTAGTAAGAAACTTTTTGTTTCTTCAAATTTTCTTAAAAAAAATTATTTTCAATTTTTGCTGAACATAGGTCTTTCACCAAAATGTATGAAGTTCTTTATTCTACAGAGGTGGAAAAATAGTAAACTATTGTAAAAAAAATTCAAAAAATACCTCTGCATTAGGTATTGATGTCCTTTTTCCACCGAAGAAAACTAATTTGGATATATTCACAACAAGCTATGTTTGACGACACACACTTATGTCCAAATTATAATTGTAGTGACTTTAAAAAATAATTAAAAAAAAAACGTAACCAAAATTATGAAAAAATATTCATGCACTAGATATTGATGTTAAAAATCTATTTTAAATATTAGAATTTTATCATTTCTTAAAATAAGTTATCCTAGATGACATAAATGTTACTTTCAGAAAATATTGTTTACTATTAAAAACTAGTTATTAAAGGAGATGTTGAAAGATTCATGATTTATATATATATATATTTGGAATCTACACATAAATCACCACAAATCACATGTTTGCATCATCTTTACATTCTTAATGGTTTAGCTA
>VDFB02074261.1:0-10013 GCA_007258455.2 Sequoia sempervirens
GATACATGTATTCCCAACCCATAAGTTATTTTATACTAACACATATTTTTCAGTGAATCGGCAAGAGGTCGTGAATGTCTTACCGATATGATTTCATCTAAGGATTCATATTGGCATGATGCAGTTCACAGTCTCAATGACAAAAGGATCCTATCGCCAAGACAACAGTCATCGGGGTGAGTCATATCAAGCACATATGTGTCTTACCAATCGAAGCACAAAGAACTATATCAGCTAGACTTGGGTCATCAGAGTGAAGTCCTGTAGCATCCATCCGGTCTTGCCGATCAAGCGAAGGAGGATTTTGTCGATATGAGTTCATGGAGTCCTGCCGACCCCCTATGTCACACTGACATGATTGCATTTGTAAGGCCTTGGTGATACTTTTTGATCATCGATGAGACTAGTTTCATCGGAGAGAGATATGAGAGTCATGTTGAGTGTTGTTCCATTGACAAGAGAATAATTATGTCTCGGCGATCAGAAAATAGACCAAGTGAAATATCTCGACGAGACACGAAGTAAGCAGAGGAACGTTTGCCCAACTTATAAAGTCATAGCGACAGGTTTGCACTGGTGGGAGTTATAGCGGTATACTTGAGATTGAAGGGATAATTATTGGGGAGACTCATAACGCCGGTGAAACTATGAGACATCTTAGCGATATATGATCTATTGATAGCCAAGATACAAGTGAATCAAAATAACACTCAAGGAGACTCGAAGTGTCGGGGAAACTACAAGATGTCTTAGCGGATGTTTTAATGAATGTTGGTAAAAGCCCTAATAGAAGGATCGCCTAAGATTTAAAAATGTCTCACCGACAACATTACATGATATGACAGTGAGAGTTTCGAAAAAAGACCTGCTACACTCGTGTTTCAGCTAAAACATTAATGGTGCCACATAGCATAAGTAACTTCATGAATTAAGGAAAATTCAATTGAAAACACTGTTGCGGAATTGATAGCGGAGAAAGCAAAAGGACGAATGAAGAACTAGAGCATTTTTTCAGCTCAAAAGTTTCAAGTGAAATACAATAAGCTCTTTGCGCCTTGACTTCTGTAACTTTTGATTTCTGCAATTTTTGAAGAATAGTCAGTCTAGAGGAAAAAAATAGAAAACCGAAATTGATCCAAAGGGCACTGAGTGAAAGTTAAGCCAAGATCTTATCGACCAATTACCTGGCTCTGGACCTAAATCCAGGTGATCTACACAGCTTAGGGCAGAAGTGGATAAACTATATGACAAATGTAAGCTCATAGGAAATATTTGGACACCAATAAGAGGCTATAAAATTTTTAGTTTTCATTAATATCGGAGGAATCGCTTTGAACCAGTATGTAATCCACGGAAGTTAAATCTGGGAAAGCTGGTCTGCCCTAATGTATTTGTCAATGTTGAATTGGTGAGATTTTTGGCCGCTCATTATAATTCAAAACTCAAAGCCATCTGTGACCCGTCCAGAAAACCATTGATACATTTATCAGAAGATGTAATAGGTGAGGTTTTCAAATTGGAAAGGGTTTGCAATGAGAAAATCATATGTGAAGAATTAGAAAGGGAATTCAGGAGGATGGACACAATTTATAAAGGTTGGAGGTTGCCACTACACATAATTAAACAGGATGGCAAACCAGTTCCACTAGAGGATAGTGATGGACCCCCCTTCCATGTTGATCTTTTTGAACCCTATATGAAGTATACTTATTTCTCAGTAGGCCAAGTTTTGGGAATGGAAGTTCCTGAATATATGTCAATCGTGCCTATGATAATTTGCACAGATATTTAGTATCACAACTCTAGACCTTTTGATTATGCCTCAAATATTTTTAAGGGGATCGATTATGGGTTGATGATAGTGAAAAGTGGAGCCTCTATCTTACATATTAGGAATTATTTGTTGTTGATGCATATGGTGTTGTATTTTGGATAGGAGTTAGGCTTGTGGCCTCAGGAGATGAGAATTTCCCAATTTGATAAGGAAGGTATGTCATTACCTGTTCAATTAAGGACTGTTGTTTGGGATAATAGGTTTGCTAATTCTTGTTTCATACACTTTGAGGAGTATTTTGTAAAACCATTGTACAAATTCTATAATCATCCATGTGCTTATTCTCTATCTGATGAGATAAAGAGGTTTCTCAGGCCTAAAGACTTCAATGGGCCAATTAGTCACAATTGGGGGGATTGGTATTGTTTGGATGATGCTACCATGATTAGGGTTTTTGGATTTGAAGATGCCCCATTCATTTTGCCTAAGATAGTCCCGGAAAGGATTGTATACTTGGAAATTGTTAGGCAAATGGACTTTTCCAGTGTTATGAATTTGAGCTCCTTTGGAAAATAGGCTTTTATGCCTAGTACATTGTGCTTCGGTGATTTCACTGTATTGGTGAAGGAAGGGTACAACTTGATTCTTGATAAGTTACTGCAATACAACATGAAAAGAGGACCACCTAGAAAGAATTTTGATCCAGAAGGGTATATTAATTCTGCTAGACAAAAGATAAACTTTGGAGGATATCAACATGTACCCTATCAGTTTGATGATATGATCAGGAACCTAGAAGCTAAAGAAGCAGAAATGGTGGTTGAAAAATGTAATCAAGGGTTGCAAGATACAGAGCTGATATCTTTTGGGGAAGAGGCATCTAAAGGTAATGTGCCACAGGGTCAGCCTAATAAGATGTCAAGATTGAGAACTTAGGATTACACCTGCCCTTCCAGGGAATAAATGTTGAAGAGAGTATAGATACAGATGCAAGGCACGTGGAGTATAAGTCATTTGTAGCAGATAATGAATTTATAAATTCTTCAGAATTTAAAGCATTCTTATATAAGCAAAAGGGAAAAGAGATAAGAGAAATGGTTGATAATATTACACCAAGTAATGAAGAACAGTTACTAAATGATCTAAAGATGAGTGTGGATAGAGAAATGGTGGGTATGACCCCTGAAAAGGGAAGGAAAATGTTAGAAAGTGTTGGTGTTATGATTTTTCCAGGGTTGGATCTCAATTCTGCATTATTCTTTGATATTTTTATGAAGGGTAATGCTACACACAAGCTTAACCCAAAAAAGGTTACATAAGTATATGTAGGGTCAAAATACAATCCAGATGAAGGGTCCTTAATGATTTGGGCCGTGTATCCACCTCAAAGGAAATCAATTGTCATTGATACTGAGAAGGCATTCGGGCATGTTATGAATTTAAAGGTTGGAGAGTTTGATCTTGTGGCAACTGTAGAGATTGGAATCAATGTAGTAAAACTAAACAAAGCTCAAATATAGATGTTAATTAAGGAAAGAGAAATGTACAAAATGAATAATGAGAGAATGTTGAGAGAAAATGACCGTCTAAAAGATTTGTTAGGAGTTTCAATGAAATCAACCAAGTTTCTCACTCATGGTGAAAGTTCACAAGCAAAAGATCATTGGGAAGGATCAAGTGCATACTCTCAAGGGAAATATGATGCACTTGTAGCAAATAATTAAGAAAGACAAGCCAGTCTAACACCTTGGTTGAATAAGCTCTGGGGAACACACTCACATAACTTTGTTGCATTGCAAGAACATGAAAGAATGGATAGTAGGATTCTTGAGAAGCTTCAAGAAATAAACCAGAGGGATGTTTCTGATAATGTGGCAATTGAGGCTGTGAATCATCTTATGAATAAGCACCGAGACTTCTTTGAAGAATTGCGAGGGGATGCACAGGGATTAATTAATGCCACCAAAAAAGGGTTGACTGCATTCTTTGATGATAAACGAAGATTAAAAGAAATGACTAAGTGGAAAGGTGAAAGTGAATTAATATTGCAAGAAATTATGAAGACAGCTACCGCGAAAGATACAACACTGGATGAAGGATGTGAACAAAATAAAAAGATGGTGAAAATGGAGATCACAATCCACAATGCATTGGGAGATGCAAATATGCATGAGCGTCGGGACTACTTGGACCACTTGTCGAAGATTCATTTATGGCTTAACAGAGCTTAATTACCCTTTTTAAATTTATTGTTGTTTTAACATAAGACATTTTGAAAGGACATGTCCTTTCGAGCAATTGATGTATAAATATCCATTTTTTATAGCGAAAGGGATAGCGAATAGTATATAGGAAAAAGATACGGTAAATTACAATTTTTTACAATTATGAGACTATGATGCATGTTTGAAACTATGGAGATATCAATGAAAATCATTTGATGTGGTGGCATAGTTCTGGTATCAGTTGTTTGTTGAGTTAATTGAAAGTATTACTGAAGTTGTCTCCAAGGTTGATGTTTTCTAGTTATTTAAATTGATATAACAAGCTTATATTCAGTTTATCGGTGCACACTTGTTGTATATGTATGGTTGATTAATTGGTTCTTTTAAGAAAAGATTAAATCATTTTAGTTGATCATAGTAGTTAGGGAATCTCATTTGGATCATTAAGAAGAATTTGGTAATCATATTCTTGCATGTTTATACAAGTTATAGACTCAAATTTATATTCCAAACAATTAGAGTATCTGCCAAAAAGAGGTTACTCATTTTAGATTTCTCATTTGACTCTGCATACCCAATAAGGCACTAGTCTCTACATTTTCATCATTTTAGTTTCTCATTTTTTATATCTGTTAAATTTAACATATTAGGTTTTAGCCTTGATATTTCTATACAATCTATACCAAAATAAAATTTATTTATCCACTCCCATTTACCATTGTGGGTAAATTACTTTAAGGAATAAACATAAGTCAAGCCTGCCTCATTCATATAGGTATACCCGCCTAGGTCTAGCAGCACCTGAAGAGAAGAAGGTCTAAACCATTTGTCCTTGTCTATTACCCTAAAACGTACCAAGAGTTTTACAACCTCTTGAGGTATTTCACCTGCATTTTTGAGAGCTAACACCCCCTCCTAATTCTCTCTCTCCCCCTCTCTTCTCCCCTTTCCCCTCTCTTTTCCCACTCCACCTCCTACCTGATTTTTGTACAAAATTCGATATCCACTGACCATGGTTCGATTTGCACCAAAATATTTTAAAAATGTTTTTCAAAATTATTATTACAAATTGATATCCAAAACAAATCGATATCTGATTTTGTGGTATTCTTTATTTGCATTTCATGGCGGAGCAATGGACTGACACACCCAACCTTAAAAGTCAACCTCGATTTTTCGTGATTTTTTAAGTTCAAACGGCTTTATTTGTTGCCCACTTTGCCCATCATGATCCTCGCATTACCTAGGTCTAAATCAAGTAGTTGTTATTACAAGGTGGATCACCTTTCTCTCGTGGAAGGGCATGCACTTCAGATTAGTCAAGTGTTCTTTCTTTAGAAAATTCCTATTGCCTTTGATAGTTAATTATGATCTGATTAGATAAGGCTACAAGCACTTATTTCAAACAAATATCTTTATGAAAAGTTGTAAGCATATTGGCATTAAATTAAATATGATTGTATTCCAATGTAAAACTACAAAGACGGAAACAATTTTTCAACACATAAACTATTATGTAGAAGCCAATTAAAATGAAAAAGCTTACTCTATATTAGTTAGATACACAACTAATAAAATGATCTAAAGTGACTTATTTATCCTAGAGGAACTAAGTATATAGTATACAAAGAAAACCAACAAACCCACAACTACCCCTATTTTGAAGGAGTTTAGTTTTCTCCCCTTCCTGATCTCGCTAATATTGTCTAATTATTTTAAAGAGATGAAGGTTCATGACACAACTTTATTCAACCTAGTAAATAGCGTGGTTAATGAAACTTGAGAAAGAAACAAAAACAATTGCTACATTTGGCATTTCATGTTGAATGAAGAGTGGTGACAATAATCTACTTATAGCTTAATAAAACACTATTTTTATAAGAAGGCTTGACATTAGAAAGATAAGTGTTACTTATAGTTTAATAAAACACTATTATAGTTTTACCAACATATACTATTGTATGCTTGCATGGCTTTTTAGTTAATATATGGGGAGATAGAGATAGATGGGGAGAGAAAGAGAGAGAGAGAGAGAGAGGGAGGGAGAGAGAGATATATGGGAAGATAAAGAGAGATGGAGATATATGGGAAGAGTAGGGAAGAGAGGTGGGATATAGAGAGTCATGGATAGAGGGATAGGAGGAGAGACGGTGAGAGATAGAGAGGGGGAGATAGAGAGGGGGAGGTGGAAGAAGAAAGGGATATAGATAGAAAGAGATAGAGAGGAGGAGAAGGAGACAAAAAGAGAAATAGATATGAGATATAGAGAGGGAGAGATGTAGGGAGAGATGGAGGAATGAGAGAGAAAGGGGGAGAGGGAGAGATAGCTCAATAGATAGAGGGGGAAGCGAGGGAGTGACATAGATGGTGTGGGAGACATGTAGACATAGAGAGAGCGCATGTGAAGAGATATATCAATCCCCCTCCCTATATCTCTATCTATTCATCCTTTTCTCTTTATCTCTCTACCCCTCTCTATCTCTTTGTCTCCTTTTCTATTTGTATGTTTGTCATTATCTCCCTCTCTCTCTATATTTTCTTCCCTATATATATTTATCTTTGTCTCCTTAAGTGTGCAATGGGTACATTGAAGAGGTCTTAAAGGAGAACTATCATATCTTTAATCAAATGGCATGCTACCTTAAGCATAACTCCCCAATGACACATGTTATCCTTGGATTGTGGACATGAAACAACCAATCAAAATTTATTTTCTCTCTCTCATATTACTATATATTACTATTATATTAAATATATATTATATTAATTATATTTTGTATTATATAAAAATATACTTATTATTAATTATTAATTACAATAATTTTATACGTATTTAATAATTTTGTTAAAGAATATAATATATAATTATAATAAGTTGAATAATTATATTATTTATTATGTAAAATATAGCTAATATATACTTAACTATATTGTAGAATATTAAAACCTAGCTAAAAAAAAATCAATTTAATTAACATATTGTAAAACCTAATGAAACTAGGATGTAGCTCGTCAAATTGGAGAAGTGAAAGATCATCGCGTCGGTGGAAGAGTTTGGAGAGTGAAACAAGGTAGTCAATGCCACCGAGGAAGAGTTTGGAGTTAAAACAAAGTTAATACCAGCGTCAACGAAGAGTTTGGAGGAGTGAAAACAAGGTGAATACCAACGCCGAGGAAGAGTTTGGAGGAGTGAAACAAGGTCAATACCAGTGTCGAGGACGAGGTTGAGGGCACTGCGGAAAATCGATGACTAAGGGGCAATGAGTACTGTAAGTTTGGCACCCCATTCTCTTTAACCTTCAATTTTCATGCCTAGTTTCCAAAGATCTTCTCATACATTGGCACCCCCATTCTCGTAAAATGGTATAAGATAAGACAAAAAAAATAAAATAGCTTAGTCTTTCACATTTTTATCGACCAGCCTCAGGTCTTGGCAAAACTCCCATAATCTACCCACATCTTGGTTGAGGTCTAGGATTTCATCATACATAGCCTTCATCGCATCAGTTTGAAGCAATTGTAGACTTAACCCAAGTAAATGCTAGGATAAGGTAGATCTAATGAATGGAAATATAGGCATAAAATTCTTCTTTAATACCTCCACCACAAACATATGCAAGGTGTTGGTTGTTTTTATGGTAAGCAGGTTGATCTTCTAATCTCCCTATGGAATTACCAATTCCAATAAAGGGCAGCTCGAAGGACCTGGACCAACTGACAAGGATTTTAAAGACCTCCTACACTTTGGGCTATGCAAGATCTAGGAGGGTGATCCCTTAATGCATTTACAACCTCTGCACCATCATCATAAACAACATTAACAACAATAGATAATCTCATTTAATAGCTCAACATAATAGGATAATACCGAATAGAATTGGTTGTTTATCAATAATATCAACTATTTGGAGCATGAGATAACTATAACAACATTTCACAGTATAAGATAGTCATTGATTTGCAATTTGTAGCAAACTCTAGGTAAAGGCAAACAAATACTAAACCATACGAATAAGTACAACTTAGATCAGTGTCATATATCCATTGGAGGAGTCAAATTTATAAGCATCTAAGGGTTTATGACAGATTTAACACATAACATATAAGATCCTTGATAACATTTCTTTACAATCTCATCAATATGTATTCTAACCCAATACTACTTATCAAATCCTTATACAGAACATATATCCCACCTACAATATACGACAACCTTATACATACATTCAAGCATACAAACGTTTACCCTATTTTGAGGGTTTTATAGTCCAAACATGATATAAAGGGCTTTACACTTTTGTGATTATTGAGCTTGTAAGAGGCCCCATGGATACCGCTTGTAATTTTTAGGGATGCATGAATAGGGCATAGGATGAGAAATAAAGAAGGTATAGCTGTTGTCCTCAATAGTTTTGTGAAGAAAAGCATGTGAAATGAGAGGTTCAAGCCTAAGTTTCAACAAAACATGTATGGGAGATTTGATTTTATGAATTTGTATCCATGTGCAGACCTAATGGGTTGTTTCTGAACACAGAATATAAATGATATACATACACACACACACACACACACACACACACACACACACACATATATATGTATGTATGTATGTATGTATATGTATTTTTAAATGTAAATGTAAATGCAATTACCGGATGCTCTCCTAGAACAATAAATGCAACATATCATTAAAGAAATCTATATCTATGTATATAAATGTGTATTTCTAAATGCAAGTGTAAATGCAAAGAGCATATGGTTTCCTAGAAGTTATAGATACAACATATCCATAAATTAATGTAATTGAAATTCTAAAGTCTTCAACACATATGATTATGAAATCGATCAAACTATTAAACTACATTGAGAAATAAATGAAAATAGTAAATGCATATGTATGTGTATTTGTAAATGTAAGTGTAAAATAAATAAGAATAATGAAAATTATAAAAGAATACAGGGGGAGACCAGTGCCTTATTGGGTATATGGAGTCTAATGAGTATCTGCAAATGTGAATTTCAATAATGGCAATAATTCAAACTATCAGGCACATAAATTGTTTACAACTTGTGTAAACGTGCAAGTGAATAATTGACAAACTCTTCTTGAGATAGAATGGAAATTCTAGTTATGTGATTCTTCTTATTAATCCAAGTAACACTTCCCAATTGTTGTGATTGATTAAAAGATTTTAATCCCTACTTTAGAGCACCGAATAAACAGATCACACATATATAGGAAATGTACAATGATAAACTGAGTATAAACTTGTTATATCAATTTAAACAATAGAGAAGCATCAAAATGGAGACAATCAAATAACTGCATAAATTTAACAAACAGCTGATACCAAAATCTTAATCCGCAACTTAGATATCTTCATTTACTCCATCAAAATACATACATCTAAGTCTCTGTATATCAAAATTCATTGTCTACTACAAATGACCTATATGCCATTTTTCTAGTGTCTGTATCTTGGCTCTCTTCAACACTTAGTTCTCTAGGAGGGCAACTATAATCTTGAGTTTTTAGTTCTCTAGGAGGGCTAAACAAAAATATGAAATTACAGAATAGAACCTTGTAATCACATTCGATGCAGATTCAAATACTAGTCACTAATCCTTCACTTCGGTCAGATGATCGAATGGCTGCCTTCAAAACAAACAGACACGATATCCATCATGGCAATAAGGGCCCACCATACTATGCGTTTCCAAGGAAATCCATGTGGCACTCGCCCGCAATATCACGATCGATAAAGACCTCGCAACTTATGATCACGCTATGGCGGGCAACTGTGGATCTCAACCATCGGTAATCCTGTTCATTCAACATAGTCACCAGCTTTGTCATTAACCATCAAGTACCTTTCCTACTGAGATTATAACATCTTTGTTGATTTGAAACACGTGCATCTCATAAATTCTTTAGTAACCTACTACATAATGTATTAAAACTAGATAAATGTATCAAAGTATTTCTATCATCTCTTCAGCTTCATTAAATGAGA
>VDFB02074262.1:0-36464 GCA_007258455.2 Sequoia sempervirens
GTGTTAGAGTAATAAGTCATTTTACTTAATTAATTTAATCATATTGGTTAATTAATTAAGTCACTTATCACTTTAGGTTTACTTAAGCTAAACTTAGGTACACTAATAATTAATTATTTATTAATTATTAAGCATGCACACTAGGGTTTCCTTTTAGGGTTTGATCTCCTTTCTTAAGGATTGATCTCATTGTAATTATTCATTCTCTTAATTTACAATTTTCAACTTGAGGCTTGCTAAGCATCTTTGTTGTTATGTACATCTTTATTTCTTTATGATAGGTTATTTCTTGTAGGTGTTCACTAGGGTCTGTAAAATTGGTTTCTCCACTTCTACAATCAAGACAATAAAGGAAAGTTTGAACCTAACTAGTTGGGTCCCTTTTTTATCACAAAAAGCTATAGATCAAGAGCATACCAATTATCTATCCCTGAAGGAGAACCCTTACAAGAGCCAACCAACAACTTGCATCTCAAAAAAAATTATGCCTAATATTTAAGTGTGTAAATCAAAAAATACAAAAAACTAAAAAAATGAGAAAAAGAATTGAAAATGTGAAGAAAAATTTGTCTGCTAGCAAAAACCACTTTGGTGGTGCTTTGGGCAAGTACCTTGGTGAAAACTTGGCAAACAAGTTCCTTGCATAAATAAAGTATCTCCATCTATTCTTTGTCTCTTTTTGACCTTTCATTCTTTACATCACCATTCATCCCTCATCTGCATCCTTATCATGGCTTGTTATTGTAAGGTATCCTTACCCCTTTAGTCCTACTTGGCATATTCCCATGGTCATTTTGTCCTTCCTTTATCGAAGTAGGCTAACATGCCACAATGGGATCATTTTTTTATGGGTCACAATCAGGCTCTTGTATATCTTGAGGTCATTGGACATCTTATCATAAAACATAAAAAACATTCATAAAATCTTACATCAAAAAATCCAAAAAAATAATTGCAAAATCCTGTATAGCAAAAAACCAAAAACATTAAGAAAACTATAAAGGAAAAATCCAAAACATCCATAAAGCATCAAAAAACCTAAAAAGGTTGAACATCAAAAATACAGAAAAGTAAATTACTCTTGTCAAACTATTCCATCTCTTAGTTCAAACATAGGCAAGGCCTTCATTGATGTGCCCTTGAGACACCCTAGGTCTATCCTTTAGGAGTCTATCATAATAAACTAGCATCTTTCACCTATTCATATCTTCATCTTGTAAATGAGTTGAGTCACTTGAACTACATGGTATTTGTGTGTATAACATAGGAAACGTTAATCAATGATCAACCCTTGAGGCCCCTAGGATAAGTCTTTAGGTTAGGGTCTTGGTCAAAACTTAGAAAACCCTAAACATCTAGATAATTTAGAAACTTAGAAAACCCTAAACATTTAGATAAGTTAGATATTCTCAGAAAACCCCAAAACATCAAAATATTGAGAAAACCTTAAAACATCCAAATATTCAGAAAACCTCAAAACATCAAAATGTTCAAAAATCCCCAAAACATCCAAATATTTTCAGAAGACACAAATATTTGAAATTTGAAAATCCAAAAATAATAGAAAACATTCAAAATACCTAAAAAGCCTTAGAACATTCACAAAACCCTAAATGACCTCAATTTTTTTGAAAAGAATGAACATTCAAATAAACTTTCAAAAAGACCAAAAGCCACCTCAAAACATTTCAAAATATCAAAAACATTGAAATATTCTAGAAATTCCAAAACCCATCCATCGCATTTTTCTTTCACCTACAATAAAATTTCACTCATAATAAACAATCGTCAATTTTAACCTTTGGTTAAACAAGTAGAAAGCTAGTATAACAAGTCATAAAGTGCGAACTTAATTGTCAAAATCAAAAGTCTAGATCATAGGTAAATACATCGGTGAATTTTATAGAAACGACTCATCTTAACATCATCATTCCAACATCAAAAAACCTTTGATAAACATGTCCTAGTATGTATCCTTCCTATGATGGACATCAGTGTTACAAATCACAAATTATCTAAACTTAAACTAGGAAAGAGCGATAGATAACACTAACTTTTTTTCTTTTATTTTTTATTATGATTTGTTGTAATGATCCATTGCATGGACCTCTCGATGATTTTTAAACAAAATTATTTAGAGTGAAAGGAATGGGGCATAGAACATTATCTTTCGTTTGTTGTGCTTATGGATACTCTTGGCGTATACTTTCTTAGTTGTGTGTAGGAAGGTCATTTGGAGTATGTTGTTGACTATTATGTATGCTTTGGTCCAATATATTCTAATCCTCTCACTTTCATTCCAATGAGGTTTCTGTATGTCAAGGTGTGAAGAAGAGCTATCCTATATGTTTGTCAAGTCGAAGTCCATTACACTAGATACAATGTCATCTTCATTATCAATACATTCATGCATTGTGTCTATGTGTTATATCAAACAATAAGGAATTATAGAAAATACCAATCATGAAGTGTGAGCAACTCATCCTGCATTTTGCATTATCTCTTCACCATCCATAATAAAGTCTCAATGGATCATGGAATTGTTGGATCTTTTTGAATCAATCTCAAAATGAATGATCAATCCATCCATATTATTCTTCTTATTCTTCTATCTTTACTAACCTTTCTATTCAAGCATCAAATCTATGTGATCTAAATTGAAATATACATGAGGCTACCCATAGTCACTGATTGTCTATACATCATGATGTCTGTCTACATTAATATATGAGCTAGCACACCAGCAATCCCTCTTCTGCTGGGACACAATGGGCCATCTATATCATCTTCATCTTAATAATCTAAAAATTTGTAGCTCTTTGATTCAAACGCAACCTGGAATCTCTAGCATCTCAAGCACAACTTTGATTTTCACCTATCGTGAGGTTGATTAGAACACTTTATTCTCTAATTGATCTCTCAAGGGGGAAACCAACCATCTTTCGATCATATTCATGTCAAATCATCTAATGAATTTTGTTCCTAGCCTTGCTATAAAATCTTGATCAAACTATCAAATCAACCATCATGGGGATATAACTTTCCCTATGAATCCTCATGTTATTTAAAACACAATCCTTACATTGTTTTGAATCATCAACAATGTCATCAATCGATCAATCTGATCAATCAACTTTAGCTTGGAAATCAACATCTCAAATAGATCATCAATATCTATTTCTACATCATCATCAACATCAAAATCAGCATTAAAATCAACATCAGTATTTGAACCAATGCAACGAGTACATTGCTTCAAAGGGGGGGAGAACGTAGACATTGGAAAATGTCTCAATGGATCACATTGATCAACTAGCATCATTCCCTCTTTAAACCCATCTTCTTTTTGCTTAATTGATTAAATTATCCTAGCTAATTATTGTATCATGTTCATCCATTAACCTAATTAATTTAATCAAGTTAATTCATCCCTTTTCATGCTAATACTTAATTTAATTTAATCCCATAAGTTATATTATTTAATCAAATAACCCTAAGTTATTTAATTAAATATCATTTCAACTTTCCCCCATTCATTAAATCATTTAATTTAATGAATAAACACTTTAATTCTTCTAAATCCGCTAATTGTGTAACTAAATCTCATTTAATTAGGAATTAAACTAATTTTCCTCTAATAAAAGGGAATATTCCCATGGAATACTCCTTATCCCATTTTTTGTACAATTAAAATTTTGTTTTAAGTTGTAAATTACCTCTCTCCTCACCCAAAGAAATATTCTAAGGAATATTATTTCTCCTCTAATCAAATCACTTGGCTTCTTGAACAAGCTAAACCTTCAACCTTTTGAGCAAGTTTCCTTTGACCTATATGAGTAGGACAAAAGTGTGTTTGTTTGAGGCAAGTGTGAGCACTTGATTAAAACCCATCATGAATTCTCTTCCATTTATGAGAATCCATGATCCATGTCTCTCATCCCCTTCATCTTGAATCGTTAATGAAGCTTTTTGATCTCAACCCTTCATTTCTAATTTTCTCTATTATAAATAGGTCATTGTTTCGAGACAAATGTATCCATATTTCAATTGTAAACTTATTATATTGAATTCATTTGGATACATACTCTTAATTTATTCACTTTTAGCTTATCTTACTTCATTTTAATTGCATAATAGGTTAGAGAATCCATTAATTGCTTCCATGCATCCATCTTAGCTTTTTTTATAAATTTTGGTTTTGAATCTTTTAGCTTATAATTATCTTAGCATTAGCTCAAAATTTGTATATATTCATCATTTAGCATAAAATCATGGTAACTTAGCTTTCATCATGTTTATTTTTTAGCATAAACTAAGTTTTTATACATCAATCACAATGGTTTCATTGATTCTCTTCCATAGAATCAATTAAAACAAGATCACTAATCATGGGATTGGGAAAGGATCATTGTTACACATAAACATGGGGGTATGTGTAGGATCATCAATGAAAAAATAGGCCCTTAAGTGGCAAAAAATTCAAAAAAATCAAAGTTAAGAAAATTGACGTAAAATTTTGAATAAGTTATCTATATTATCTCAAAAATATGTAAGAATAGAATCTATAGAAAATTGAATGTAGTTTCTAAACTAGTAGGTTTATTTTTAAAAAAGAAATCTATTTGATGAAAATATGAAATTTTAATGTAGTAGTACTTAAATTTTGAAGAAAAAATGAGAAGTAGGTGTTTGTCTAACCACCCTAACCACAATAAAATGATAATATTTTTTTATAAGATTTTAGATATAACTAGAGGACTCATGCCCCAATTTGATGCATATTTTTTTGTAATTTTTTTCCAAGTAAATAATTAATTATGAATTTTTTATTACAAATTTTAACAAATATAAAAACTCATATGTTTGACCACCTTAACT
The DNA here is from genome assembly GCA_007258455.2 of Sequoia sempervirens. Classification (NCBI taxonomy): domain Eukaryota; kingdom Viridiplantae; phylum Streptophyta; class Pinopsida; order Cupressales; family Cupressaceae; genus Sequoia; species Sequoia sempervirens. Next base: position 4,879 of record VDFB02074262.1, read on the forward strand.
TGGTCAAAACTTCATGAAATTAAATTTTTTTTTTTAATAGTATGTGAAGCATAGAATGTGATGCATGTTTTGGATTCAAAAAATGTGATACCGTTTGGAAGCTATAGATTTTTTTCAATCAACTTATGAATCAAGACTTTATTCATAATTCAAATAGAAAATGAATAATAATTATTTATTAAATTCAAAGTAAAGCATAATTTATATTGGTGGAAAGTTGAGAATCTCCTTTAAAAACCCTTTTCGTTTCATCAGTTTTGGTTAAAATAAATGTCATTAGCCACAAACCCTACACATACCCATCATATCGCCACTTTTTGGCCCATCATTATCCTACAAATACCCATGAAATCAATTCTACAATAGGATAAGTTTTAGATGGATTAGAGTATATGATTTAAAATATTTCATAATTTAGAATGTTAGGTTTTGATAAATGTTTAGTTTCAATTCTTCATGGATCAAGCATAATTTGACCAATACCAATAATACTCATCTCACATATACAAATATCAGAGGAAATAAAATACAAGCTATATCATGGAGAATACGATACCAACACTTCAATAGTACTGAACCTCTATATCTTAAGTAATCATAATGCCATTACAAAGATTCAAATATCAATGACATACATCTACAGATGACATATTACTTTGGATAAATCTCATCAGACTTCAATAAATAAATGACTTTTAGAAACTTTCAAGCTAATGAAATTGTAGATGTAAATCTAGATAATGCAAAATTTTCCTATGGCCTCTCTGCCTATGCCAAAATGGAAGCATATAGAGAGCATGTGAGCTGTTTGACATAATAGGATTCCTTGGAAAAGGCTTCAGACACTTTCAAGCAATCAGATTAAATGCATATGGTTGAGATTCATACATTTTGGTTTTATGAGGCCACGTATCTAAAGGCACATTTAATTTTTAGCATAGCAAGGCTACGATGTTCAAATCAACTCTTCAAATCGATATATGTAATATGGAGACATGATTAATTTCATGGCGGGAATCTGTGAACAAGATTTTTGAATCATAACATTTTGCTGCATGTCTTTAGATTCTTTTAACTAATTGCTATATGAAAACCAAAATTTCTTTATCACAGATGATCTAAGTATTTAGTGATCTCAGTGCCTTCTCCAAACATCTATTAATGGAGTATTAGAGAAAATCATTGAGATTTTGAAAAAAAATCCCCGAATTATATATAAAAAGGATATTTTCTATGCTTGATCATTGTGCTTAAATAAAAACTAGGTACAAACAACTAAACGAACAAAAAGAACACCCCTTTCCTAGAGATAACGTCAATCCAAGACATAAAAGAAAAGGAAATAATGATAATCTAAAGAGGTATTTTTAGCAAGAGGTATGGTTATGATGGATAACTAGAGAAAAAAAGATCAAAAGGGTGATTGATAGGAAGAATATATTCATAAAGATGGATGATAGTGGGTTTTCCTTGGTAGACCCATTGATGTTGACCTAGATTTTTTGCAAAAAAGAAAGCTCAGGAAATTAAGATGTATAAGCTAGAACTTATGGAATCTATAAACTTTGAAAGATGCAAAAAACAAGCTCCATCAAAGTATTGGAAAAAGTTTCATCAAATCATTAACCATAGTGGGTGCAAAAATGTGAAAGATAAAATATATATTTATCAAATATTGACAAATATGAGTTAAATTAGTCAATATTGAACAAATGAAATAAAATACTTCACCATGAAATTGTTGAACAATGTAAGGGAAATGACAACATTATCAAACTAACATGAAAATAAAAGCAAGATGAACATAAACCTATTCCTAAACTACTCAAACCATCATCCCATAGGGGAATTGGTGCTACTTTGATGTGGAAAGTAGGCCTTTCCTAACCCCTTTTGAAAACCTTCTTGATCCTTTGAAGATGGTGATGAAGATGCAAATATGAAAATATGCAAGTGATGGAGATGAAGATGAAAGTTCCTATAGTAATACTGTTAATATTGTGGATTATTGTGAATGATTGTGGATTCAATAAGATTGCAACACTTGTCACCAATATAATGGGTGAGGATGGAGCACATTTTGGAGAATTTTCATATTTAATGCATGTGGTTGAGATGTAAGAGGGGTGTAAGAGAGATTAATGCATTTGTAAGAGGAATTAAATGAATATGGTTGAGATTTGTTGGATGGAATTTTTTTGGGCAAGAAAGTCAAATAAATGGAGTTAATGAAGGAATATTCCATTAGAATATGCCTTTGTGAGGGAAAATGAGATAATTAGTTAATTAAAATAATTTATTTTCATGTGCAAGTCGGTTAGTTAATCAAGGGTTGGGTTTGACCAAGGTTAACTCAAAAGCTAAAGGATGGGTAATAATGATTAGGAGTTAATTAATCTAGAATTAATTAACTTGAAGGAATTGGGGGATTTGACGTTTGATTTAAATAATTTGGTTTATTAAATAAAAGAGATGAATTTAGGATTTTGATTAAATAAATTGATTTATTTAATAAAACATGATGAAAATTAGTGAATTAATATAATAAATAAATTTATTTGTTTAGTGGATGAATTTGATGTTAATTGATCAGATTTAGATGCATAATGTTGATTACGATTATTTGTATGTATAAAAATAAAAACCTTATAAACTCAAAAAGTTTCAATTCCTACATATTAAAACACAAATTGAATGGAAAATTGAACACCTTCATTCAGGATGGATTACATTGGCACCTCCTAGTAAGGGTAACAATCCTAAGAATATAAATTATTGTGCATATCATATAACTCTTGGGAAACTTTCTAATGAGTTTCCTGCCTTAAAGGTAATACTATAAGAATTTTATCCTCATGATCATGATTCTTATGATAAAATGGTTGGATAAAAATTACATGAACTTTTCTTCTTTCCATGTAATAGTTGTAGGATCATGGAATGATGAGGGCACAGCCCGAGACTTAGAAAATAACCCACAAACAAGAGAATAATTTTATTATTCAGAAAATGGAGCTTCTTACATGTAGAGGATCTCAAATCCCCATGTTCTACAACACATGCAAGTTACAAAAAGCTGCAGAATAACCCTTTCACAATATGCAAGCTTGTCCCCAAAAAGCTACCCAAAAATTAGAAACCCGCCCATAAATAGAGCTCCTCTTTAGTTTGGAGCTAAAACAACATTCAAATTTGAGTTTAAGTAGTTTGGCGCCAAAAAATTACAACTTGAAGTTCAAATTTCAAAAGAACATTTGCAATTGTATCTTCTAGAAAGCACGCCAACTTCCCAGGGCCATAACTTTTGATCCGAGACTCTGATTCGCGAACTGTACGTTTGAACCGTTGGAAAGGTCTCAAAGTCAATAATGCGCTTGAAATTGCTATTCCAATTTCAAAAAAATTTGGGGCCGTTCCAGGAACTCTAAGTGCCTCAAATCTAACTCGAAAGATTTTTAGGTGCAAATCTGGGAAACTAAAACTGCAATATCTTCCAACCTAGGAATAGAAAGTAAAAACCGTAAATTGGGAATTTCATTATGACTTAAAAAGGGTATCCAAAATGTAAAAAAATAAAACCGAGAAACTTGAAATTTAACTATTTTTGGTGATGTAAGATTGCTCCTTACACCACTGGATGCTCCCACATCAAACACCTGTGGTAATTTCAGAAGCGGACTTATCATGTCTCAAAGTTTTATTGAGAGGAAACCCAAACCTGGCCGATGACTCACCTTAGATAGCTAGGATGAATCTTCCACAAGCCTTCCTCTCCATTTCACCAGATATTCTTCATACTGCCTATTTCTAGTACTCCTTCCCACACAACTATCCAAGATTGTTTCAATCTCCTCTCTTTCGGTGAATGCCATACTGCCCTATTGCCAGTGCTTCCTCCATTCCACCTTCATGATACTCTGTCAAATCTAAAATGTTGAACACAGAGGAAATGTTGATTCCATCAGGCAACTCTACCTCATATGCATTCCCCGAATCATGCTTCTTCAAAATCTTACAAGGACCGAATTTCTTCATCTTCAATTTGTTATAGATTCCCACGGGAAACCTTTCTTTCCTCAAGTGGACCATTACTTCATCACCAGTCTGAAACTCCTTATTCCTCCTTTTTTGATCTGCCTTAGCCTTATATTGTATATTCATCTTATTAATGTGTTCTCATACCTTCTCATGTATATTCTTGATGTGCTCTGCAAAATTCTCGTGCCTAACACTTATTTTCTTCTTTTGGTCCATCTTCCTCAATTCTGGAGCTATTGTGGGGCTACCTCCATACACAATATAGAATGGTGATCTACCAATGCTTATGTTGATAGAATTGTTGTAAGAAAATCCTGCCTGGGGTAAGATCAAGTCCCATCCCTTAGGTTTATCTCCTACCAAACCCTCTCTGCAGGTTACCTGCATCTACAATGTTCTCCTGCCTACCCATCTATTTGTGGATGGTGTGTAGAACTGAATCCCAACTCTCTATCTCTGCCTACAAGGTCCTCCAAAAGTACCCCACAAATTTGGTGTCATGATCTGAAAAAATACTCTTTGGTAGACCATGTAGCCTCACCACCTCTTTGAAGAACAACTCAGCAATGTGGACTACATCATGGGTCTTCTGACATGGAATGAAATGTGCCATCTTTAAAAACCTATCAACCACCACAAAGACTGAATCATTCCCTCATTGTGTCCTTGGTAAACCAAGAACAAAGTCCATACTTATATCCTCCCATGGCCTCTCTAGTATAGATATACATTATAAGCCTATATTCGCTCACTCTTTAGCCATTCACATACCCTACAACTTTGTACAAACTTCTTCACATCTTGTGACAACTAAGGCCAATAATAATGTTCTCATCGATAATGGCAATGGTCTTATCCCCACTCAAAAATATTCTCTCATTCCTCCACTATGCTTTTTCAATGTATGCCTCATACTTAAGGCATCTGCAACCCTATTTGACTTCCCACTCCTATGTTTCAAAACAAAGGTATAACTCTGCAAAAACTCTACCCATTTCATATGCCTCTGATTTAATTTTCCCTAACTATTTAGGTATTGCAAGGCCTGATGAGCAGTATATAGAATAAATTCCTTCGGCAACAAATAATGTCTCCATTTTTTTAATGCTTGAACTATTTCATAAAATTCCTGATCATATAAAAAAATACTTTCTCTTAGTATCATTTGACTTTTCACTAAAATAGGTACTGGCTCACCTTCTGGCTCGGGAACACTACTCCAATGGCAATGTCCATTGGCATCAACCACTTGAAATGCCTTGTTGAAATCTACGTAGGCTAGAACAAGCTGTTCGGCTACCTTCTGCTTCAACAGTTCAAAACTTTTTGCTGCTCCACTGCTCCACTTGAATTCTTTTCTATCCCTCTCATTGTTTCAGTTAGGGGTCCACAAATACTACTGAAGTTTCTAATGAACTTTCTATAAAAACTAGCCAAACCATAGAAATATCTCACCTCAATAGCAGTTCTTAGGGTAGGCCATTCCAGAATAGCATTAACCTTCTCTGGGTCCATCTTGAGACCTTCTGCTGAGACAACAAACCCCAAGTACACTAACTCCCTCTTCACAAAATTGCACTTCTTCAGATTAATCAATAGTTTTTCTTCTCTTAACTTCTCAAAGGCTCTCTGAATATGCATCAAATGCTCATCCAATGTCTTAATAAAAATCAAAAATATCATCTAAATACACATAACAAAACTTCCCTAAAATTCTTTAGTACCTCATTCATGAGCTGCATGAATGTGCTTGATGTATTGGTTAGCCCAAAAACATGAGTAACCACTCGTACAGGCCTCTTTGGTCTTGAAGGCAGTCTTCCATTCATCTCCCTCTCGAATCCATATCTGCTAATATCCACTCTTCAGATCAATCTTTGTGAAGTACTGAGCTCTACTCAAACAGTCCATTAGGTCATCCATCCTTGGCAGGGGAAATTTGTACTTTATTGTTATCTTGTTTATGGCTTGGGAATCTGTACACATCCTCCACTCCCCATCCTTCTTTGGTGCTAGTACTGTAGGTACTGCACATGGACTCAAAATCTCTCGTATCAAACCCTTTCTCAACAACTCTTGAACTTGTCTGTTCAACTCCTCATTTTCTGCTGAGTTATTCTATGAGCTGCCTTATTTGGAAAATTGGCTCCAGGAATCAAGTCAATCTGATGACTGATCTTCCTTATTGGTGGTAAACCCTTAGGTACATTATTAGAAACAATATCCTGAAACTCATCCAACATCCCAGAAACTTCTTCTGGAACCTTCTCACTATCATCCTTACTCACTCTAGGAATCAATGCATAACACACACACTCATGCTTCATACCTTCTAAATTTTTTCTTCCATCTACATAACAAATTCTAGCATTATTGTATACCTTTTCTTCAGTCTTCTTCAGGGGTTTCAACCTATGATGAACCCCATCCTTTGTCAAGGAATAAGTGTTTGCATGGCCATCATGTATAGCTCACCTATCAAACTGCCATGACCTCCCCAACAACATGTGACATGCATCCATGGGGATGATATCACAGAGTACCTCATCATGGTAGCTCCCAATCTTGAACTTTACTAGGCACTGCTCATTGACCAAAACTTTGTGGTCTTTCTACAACCAGGAAATCTGATACGAATGTGGGTGCCTTTCCCTCTTCAGCTTCAACTTTGTGACCATCTCCTCTGACACCAGATTATCAGCACTCCCACTGTCAATAATGACATCACAACATTTTCCTTCACACTTGCACCTTGTGTGAAATAGATTCTTCCTCTATTTTGGTTCCTTTTCCTCAGTCACCAGAGCTCTCCTAATCACTAGGGCTTCTCCCCTTTTAGCATCATCTGAATGTTCAGATTGGGCCTCCTCACCTACATGTGTAACCCTTCCATGACCTTCTGCCCTTTTTTCTACCCTTCCTTGGTGTTGTGGACATTCATAGGCTCGATTCCCTTCTTCACCACACTAGAAACACGTCCCTCTGAAACCACCTCTTCTAGATCCTTGTCCATATCTCCCTCATCCTCTACCTCTTTGATCACCACTATTTTCATCACGAGGGTGGTAGAAATTGTCATTCCTTTGGCTTTGGCTGGTACCCACATCTTCACTTTTCTTTTCATCATCATTTCGGCTTCCTGAAGGTATTCCACTACCCCTTCCGCTTTGACCTCCTCATCCTTTTTTCTTGCCATCAAATCTTTTTTTAGATTCTCTTCCACCTTCAAAGCAAACTGGTACACATCCTCAATGGTGGTCATTTTTGACTAGGCTTAACTCCTAAATGATCGATCGTAACCCATTAAGATATCGAGCTACCTTCTCCTTATTGGCCTTTGTGTGACCCGTTCTGATGATTATCTTGTGAAAATCTTTAGTATATTCTTTCATAGATCTGCTTCCTTGCTTCAGCCCTTGCAATTTCTTCAACAGATCTAACTCTTAGTCCACTGGTATGAACTGCTTCTTCAGTTTCTGTACCATGTGTTCCCATCTGATGATCTTTCCTTTTCCTCTTCGATTTCTTTCCAACTAGACCTCTTTCCACCAAATATTGGCATGGACCTTTAGCTTCATTTTTGTAAACTTAACCCAATCTAGGTCCTCTATTTCCTCATACTCAAAATATTCTTCTAGCTCATTGATTCAGTCGATCAACTCTTCCAGGTTCAGAGTTCCAGAATAACTCGGGACTTCTGCTCTGGGTCTTTTCTTGATCTTCAAAATGGCCCTTATTAGCTACATTTGGTCTTGATCAATTGCTCCTTCCTCTTCTACATTTGAACCTTCTTCCTCTCCTTCATCCTCACTTTCCTCCCTCGAGTTTAACCCTCTTCTCAACTGCTCTTGTAACGCATCAATCTGTCTCTAGAGGGATGCCAGTGCATCTCTTCCACCAGCATTTCTACCGCCTCGACCACCTCTGGCACCACCACGCCTACCAGGCATCACTCTTGGAGGAATCTTTCTTGACCTTGACCCACAACCACGGTCCTGGTGCAAACTACCTCACGATCGACAATCTGTCCACACACTCAAGGAAACCCACTTTGATACAACTTCATGAGGGCGCAACCAGAGACTTAGAAAATAACCTACAAACAAGAGAATAATTTTATTATTTAGAAAATGGAGCTTCTTACATGCTGAGGATCTCAAATCCCCAAGTTTTACAACACATGTAAGTTACAGAAAGCTACAAAATAACCCTTTCGCATTATGCGAGCTTGTCCCCAAAAAGCTACCCAAAAATAAGAAACCCGCCCATAAATAGATCTCCTCTTTAGTTTGGAGCTAAAACAACATTCAAATTTGAGTTTAGGCAGTTTGGCACTGAAAAACTACAACTTGAAGTTCAAATTTCAAAAGAACATTTTCAATTGTATCTTCTAGAAAGTGCGCCAACTTCCCAGGGCCATAACTTTTGATCTGGGACTCTGATTCGCGAACCGTTTGAACCATTGGAAAGGTCTCGAAGTCAATAATGCACTCAAAATTGTTATGCCAATTTTGGAAAGTTTTAAGGCCGTTCCGGGAACTCTAAGTTCCTCAAATCTAACTCAGAAGATTTTTAGGTATAAATCTGGGAAACTAAAACTACAATATCTTCCAACCCAGGAATAGAAAATAAAAACCATAAATTGGGAATTTCATTATGACGAAAAGGGTATCTAAAAATGTAAAAACATCTAAAAATTGAGAAACTTGAAATTTAACTATTTTTGGGTGATGCAAGATTGCGCTTACACCACTAGATGCTCGTGCATCATGGAATACTGACTATTAGATAATTTACATTCATTTGAAATCATTATCTTTATTACGAGGAGCTCATTCTCATCACTTATCTCAACTCATCCTTGTCTCAAACTTAGTGGAACAAGTGGTTAGATAGCCTTGTCCTAGTTCTACACTTCATGTTTTCCCCTTTTCTAGTTATCCACCTTCCATGCATAGTGATCAAGATTAGCATGTGGATGATCTACTATAGGTTGAATCACATGTTGCTTACTAGTGCTTTCTTGATTTTTATTTTCATATTATTTATGTGCTTTCATGTGCATAATGTGAACCCCTTGTACTTTTCTATTTAATGTATCTCTCTTCATGTTCACTCCTTTATTTGTATCTACATTCTTCTATATGTCATAAAAATTTACCTTTTATTTTGACTTGTGTTTTCCTTTTGCAGATGGTGCAAGGAATCGAGATCCTTAGGCCTCTTCCATGTTGATCCAAAATGGTTTTATTTTTTTTAATCTCTGTGTGTCATTCTTCATGTTTTATGAGTATTTGGGGAATGATGACATTTTCAATCTCTATAATCACATTGTAGCAAAGAAATACTAAACCAAAATCTTTGGATCCCTTATATGATTTGGGATTTTATTTTTGGGGAAACCCGTTCCTCTTTGTTTTATGATGTAGCTTCATTTGGAAAGATATGACTTGGCATAGGGCTTTCTGAATAAGCTATCATGTCTCTTTCTTGTTTAGCATTGACTATGTTCTACTTTAGTGTTATTTCTAACACAACTAGTGTTAGAAATTTCTTTAAAGCAGTAGCATACATTGGCATTATTATTTTTAAATTTCTTGGCATTTCTTATGTTTCATTGTGCAATTTTATTTCTTCTTGTGATGTATCTTTTTCTTGGTGGTTTTATTGGGTTTGATGTCCTCTGAGAACATGATATATCTTGGCATACAACTTTCCTCTTCGTGGTGATGCTACACATTGTATTCCTTATGTTATGTATCTTTTATTCTTGACTTGTCATCACTTGGAGACATTAGGCAGAATGTTCCCTAAGACTAGACCTTATGTGAACTAAGAAAAGTCCTCTTGAACATGCTTACTCACATTTTTGTTCATAACTATTTAACATAACACAAATTTCTAACCTCGTGAAGCTCGAACCCTTTTCAAGGCCTTATGAACAATTTTTTATTTAATATTTTGTGTGACTGACTCAAGTTGTCAAAGAGATAGCTTTGATATGGTATGGGAGCCTAATAGGATTCTCATTTTTAATGCTTGCAGGCTCACCTATGTAGGAAGAATGAATAATAATGATCATCTCTATAGTTTTTTGTTGTCATTGATGTCACCATGTTGTGATTGCAAGTCTAATTCAGTGCTTGATCTAGTATTTTTTTCTAGTATCTGAACCAGTATTCAAGCTATACTGTCTAGTATTCTAGTCTACAATCCTCCCTAGTTGATAGTTACTGCATGCGGTTTTTGGAAACTATTGATGGTTGGTAAAGGAATGTATGTTCATAATTTATTCTACCCTAGTGCTTATACAATGTATTGGCATTATTCTTTTGATTACTTTTTGTAATGAAGTCCATTTCTAGCAGAATTCTTGAATTAGTCATGATATGGTGAATTTATTTTTTTATGGAGATATATGTGAGACCTATCTTAGGTCTATGCCAACATGATGTAGCATATTAAGCATTTGAATTTCCACTTGGGAAGATTTTGTGAACGCTTGAAGCCAATAGTTTAGTATTTTTGGTAAGTAAAGAAATACATATAATTAGGATGACCTAAATGATGCTTGTAGATGAATCAAGTATATATATTTTCTAGGGTTGAATATTATAGTGTGTGTGTGTAAATAAATTTAATAGTAGTGAATGTGAAAGTGAAGAAGAGTAAAAATAATGAAGTGTGTTAAGTCAGTCTATTGAGCTCATTGTAAATCAATTTAATAGTGTTTTTTTTCCTTCTTTGGGTTTTCCACATAAAATCTAGTGTTTAATGTATTAATTTTAATTTTTTTTAATATTTCTAGCTCATGCTTAATAATAGAATAGTGTAGCTAAAAAATTTATAAGTGTTCATGTTTTAAGTTTGAATTTCTATGAAAACTAATTCAGCCCCCCTCCCCTCTTAGTTTTCCTACACCTATTAACAATTGACATCAAAGCTTTGGTTCCTTGGATGATAAATAACTCTGGACTATACTTGAGGATCTTGACAAAGCTGAAAATGAAAATAGAGATATGAAAGAGAATCTGATGAAGCAAATGAATGTGTTTTAAAGATAAAAGAACAATTAAATAAATTCAAGGAAAGACACAGAGAAGTGAGTGAGCAATTGAAACATCAGATAATTATACTGAAGGTGCTTGTAGAATAAAATAAGAAAATTGAAGAATGTTTGAACACAATGGTGCATAATAAGTCTAATGAATACTCTAAACTTTAATAATAGGTAGTAAACTTGAGAGAAGAATTGGAGAAGGAAAAAATTTGTGAGAATAACTTCAGATCTAGCTCTGATAAGCTTGAAGAACTACTTATAGGACAAAAAACAATTAAAGAAAAAGTTAGCTTGGGAAATGATGAAGATGAAAGTTCTAAGGACAATCAAATGACTCGGGGCAAAGGGAATAAAAAGGGAAATTCAAGAAATTTTTCAACAAGATCACCTATGAGACAACCTAATGCACAAAGGTATCCCTCTTTCAATGGTTTTTTTTTTCCTATAATAAATATGGTCATAAGGAAATACAATGTAGGACTAGGAAGAATCATTTTTCTAGTCCCTTAACTAGAAAATGTTTTGGATGTAATAAATTTGGACATAAACCTACTGAATGCATATCTCAAGTGAGAATGATCAATCAGGTGACGATGAAAAGGTTTAGCAAAGGAAGAATGAATCAATATTTTATTGGATACTACTATACTTGTAAGAAATATCGACACAAATCAAATCAATGTAGATCAAGAAGTAATGGAGGTTAGACTAATTAGAAAAGTGTTGTATGCTATAATTATAACAAACCCCGACATATCTCAAAGTTTTGCATAAGTAAGATGGGAAAGCATTATGCTCAGTAGATAAGAATGAATCAATAAAGAAGATTGAAAAAGAAGAGATGAAGCAATAAATGTATAATATATGGAAGAAGAAAGAACAAGAACCTAAAATTACTGATGTGTCTGTGCCCTCATGCAATATGGACAAATCCTCCAAAAATTAGACTTGGAATGGTCTTAGGGGGATAATTATTAGAAAATTATAAAAATACCCTTAATGCACAACATGTCAAAGGTTGGCACAAGGATGGAATGTGAAGAATGAATAATCAGAGGTTATGGAAAAGGAACAGGAAGAAAACATGTTGGCATGATAATTTGTGGACTGAATTAAGGTTTTCTATGTTGAGAAAAATGTTTTCTAGTAGCTTTTTGATTTCTGCTACATTTAATGCATTTGAGAGAAAGGGTATGTGTAGGATCATCATGGAAAAAATAGGCCCTTAAGTAGAAAATAATTTAGAAAAATCATAGGCAACTTTACGTAAAAATGAATTTGTGGAGAAAATTAAAGTATTTTATGTTGAGAAGAATGTTTTTTAGTAGATTTCTAATGTCTAATACATTTAATACATTTTAGGGAAAGGGTATGTGCATGATCAACATGGAAAAAATAGGCCCTTAAGTGACAAAATTTTTAGAAAAATCAGAGTTACGCAACTTGACGCAAAAATTTGAATAATTTATTGAAATTATTTCAAAAATATGAATAACTTATTGAAATTATTTCAAAAATATGTAACAATAGAATCTATAGAAAATTGAATATATTTTCTAAGCTATTAGGTTTATTTTGAAAAGAAAAAAATCTATTTGGTGAAAATGTGAAATTTCAATGTAGTAGTATTTAAATTTTAGGAAAAAAATAAGAAGTAGGTGTCTATCTAACCACTATAACCACAATAAAATGATAATATTTTTTTAAAATGATTTTACATATAAGTAGAGGACTCATGTCCAGATGTGATGAATTATTTTTTGTATTTTTTTCCAATTAAATAATTATTTATGATTTTTTATTACAACTTTATAAAAATATAAAAACTTGTATGTCTGACCACCTTAACTTGGTCAAAACTTCATGATTTTTTTTTTTATTTATTTAATCCTATAGTATGTGAAGAATAGAATGTGATGCATGTTTTAGATTCAAAAAATGTGAGACCATTTGAAAGCTATAAATGTTTTTCAATCAGCCTATCAATCAGGACTTTAGTCCAAATTCAAATAGAAAATGAATAATAATTATTTATTAAATTCAATGTAAATCATAATTTATATTGGTGGAAAGATGATACTATCCTTTAAAAATCCTTTTCATTTCATCAAATTTGGATAAAAAAATTCATCAACCACATACTCTACACATACCCATCATATCGCCACTTTTTGGCCCATCATGATCCTACACATACCTGAACATTGATTGTGTATAAGATTAAATTTATAATCCTTTTTTGATCAGTTGAGTATTTGAAGAGTTTGAAAAGTGCCTTAGAGTGTGTACCATATAAAAATGGATCATTGAAATTTTCATGGTCTTTTAGGTGTTTCTCTTATGATGTTTGACTTATTTTGCTTTGATTTAATGTTGCAATGTAACTTATGCATTCACATTAGGTCCTAAACATTGAAATTATGACATCTTGTGAATGTGTTGTGAAGTGTTGTAACACATTTCTACAATTTTCTAGACTCTTTTCATTACAATTCCCCAAAAAATAACCTTTTCATCACTTATCAAGTCCTATTCTAAAGTTTTGTAAAGTCTTGTAGAAAGATTTCATGCTTTTCTAGGATTGATTTCACTTTTACACCTTTATTGTGCTTTATTTGACCCTTTATGCACTCATAAGACTTAATTAAGTGTATTTTTTAATGTAAACCCAACAAAAAAAATTAAATATGACTTAATTCTTGACACCTACTTACAAGCCTAAGGTGGGACCCATTCACCATGGGTGCCAAATGAGTCCGTCTTGCCTCCAAATTCAAAATACTTCAAAATTTCTTTCAGGTTTTTATTCAAAACTTCCTTATGTTGGCCTATGATGAGGTATTATTGGGTTATTAGGGAATAAGTGTTTATAAATGGATGTTTTTCTTCTCATTTTAACCCACATTCATCAAGTTCACTAATTCTCCTATTCACTCAAGCATTCAAGAAATTTATATCATTTAATCAAGCATTCATCAAGCATATTGGAGTAGCCATTGATATATCTTTAGATTTCTTCAACAAGGTTGTGGTTATTTTAGGACATTTTCATGTTGTTTATTGATCATTCCTTGTTCATTTTATTTCATTTATTCATTGAGGGTTTGATTACCAAAGTGGGATTTGACCAAGGCAAATCCCTATACTCTAACCCTTAAACACTTTCTCCCTTTTGCATATGTTTTTGTAGAATTTTATATGTATATTTTTCAAGAAATTAGGTGTTGAAAGGTGGTCAAGAAGTCAAAAAAGTGTTTCAAATCAACCAAGCCCTATTTCAAGCTTGGAGACAACGTACAACCAATTTTCTGTAGATTCGACTCTGTCAGCCCGATAAGAAGACAAGTGCAGATCTAGAGCTACAAAATTGAATCTTGATTTCAAAGAATCTTGGAGGAAGACTAATTAACCATTAGTGGTGAATGAGTCTTAGCTTAGGGATGAAAACTATGGTTTTTTTAGATTCTAGCTCCTGATATTCAAAAATCAATTTTGAAGCATTTTTGTCAGTAGCAGGATTGATTCGCCATCATTGGTGAATGAGTCCCACTTGTGATTTACACTAATTTTTACCAACATTCAGAGCATTCCATATTTATCATCCAATTCCCAAGTGTACTCTATTTTACCTTGTTTAGTTTTGTTTACATTTCTTTTCATCTCTATTTCATTTTCTACATATCTCATTGTGTTTTCAAACATTGCATATTTCGTAGGTTTTGCATTCATAATCAATAAATTTCATTACTTAGTTCCATCCAAATTATTTCATTTAGTCTTAATCATATCTTGCAGTCCTTTATTTGAGTGAACCACCATAGTTTTAGTGTTCTATCTCTCTCCGTTTAGGTGAAAGATCCCAAGAGTGCAAGAGAAGTACATAGAACCTCAAAATAGATTGTTCATTTTTGTGAACCTACATATTCAAAACTTTTTATTTCTTATTTCAATTGAATCTTGCATCCTAGGTCCTCTCTAAATCAACGTTCAATTAGGTTTTTTTTGTTTTTACATCCTAGGGTTTCTAAAATTCCATTAGTGAAAGACTCATTTAGACTTCATTTTTGCATATCAAATCACTAAAAAACTAAAAATCTACATTTTCATCTAAAAATAACTAAAATAATTTTAATTTATTTGAAAAACACAAAAAAAATCTCATACCTAGACTCATTTGCAACCCTGGGCAAATCAGTCTGCTTGCACATTTTAAACTACATGTTCAGGCATTTTCTGGGTATTTTTTGCATTACAGTTTTATGTAGTTACTTTCTGTTATACTTTCTATATTGTTTTTTTTCTATTCTTTCTTGCATCTTAGTTTACTTTTATTCATTGTCATCATGGCTTTTTGTTTTAACAAGTTTTGGAATTCACTAAAATCCTTGGTAGACATGTCCAATTGTGCCTTTGGTTGTGATCCTAATGAGCTTGAGCTTTCTCATGCTCCTTCAATTCCTTATGATTGTCCTCCTCATGATGTGGACATGATTGGAGAAGAAGATGATAGAATGAAAAAGTTATTAAATTAATACCTTGACAACCTTGAATCCAATGTAGCCTTTTACCCATCCATGAAACATTCAAACCTTCTTATGGTTGCACCTTCTGATAATTTTGGATACTTACATCCTAAAATCAATGACAGACCTAAGTTCCCCACAATAGGTGGACCTAGTTCATCTACATAACCACATCCTCAACCATTTTATGATCACAAAGTTACAAACACACCAATCAACCTTGAAGAAACATATGGTAAAGGCTTTACTATATTAAGCAAACAAGGATGTGATACAACAACTGAACATGTGATGTAGGAGCATCCAGTTGTGTGAGGGAAATTTTGCATCACCCAAAAAGATGCTTTCCATTTATGTTCTTTTTGTTTGCTTTTTGTAGTTTTTTTTGCATTTATGGATACCCTTTTCGTCAAATAAGAGTTTTCAACTTTCGGAACTGCTTTTCTGCTTTTTCCACTCAACTGCTATTTTTAGAAGGTGTGAATTTTATGGCATGGGAAGACAAAAACTTATGGGAAGGTTCATGATAGAAAAATAAGAACTTTGGAAAAAGAATTAGGTCAAGATCATTCATGATTTGAAAGTTATTCAAATTCCAGTTTCTACTTTTTGCCCTGAAAAACTTTCTGAGTCCAGTTTTAGGCACTAAACGGTCCCATCACCCACCTCACCTCATTCTTGCCTCCCATTCGATGGGGGAAAGTAGTTGTCATCCTTGTACTATTGATGCATCTATCCTTTTATCTTAACTATGTTATTCCTTTTCCACTTACATTTCATGAGATAGAGAAACTAATAAGTCTTTTAATGGTTGACTTACATTTGCATTACTAGTCCCTTTTAGATTTTCCCTTTTTCTATGTGCATATCATGTTCCCCCGTAATGTGTGTTTGATGTTCTCTCTCTCTGTACTTCTTCTATTTTTCCTCCTATTCTTTTTATATGTCGTACATTTTACATTTTTCATTTTTATTTTGTGTTTTCCTTTTAGGAATGACACAAAGCTTAGAGACACCATATGTCTCTTCCATGTTGACCCAAAAGGTCATTTTTCTTTTTTTCTTTTGTTTTGTGTTTTCCTTTTGGGGATGATGCAAAGCATTGAAACCATAATGTCTCTTCCATCTTGGCCAAGAACATACTTTATTTTTTTCTCTCTTTTTTTCATTCTTCGAGTTCTATGTGCTTTCGGGAATGATGATAGTTCTAAGATCTTAAAAAAAACATTGCAGCAACGAATATACTAATCCCAAATCCATAAATCCCTTGTGTTTGGTGTGTTCCTTTCTGGAAGGTAACCATCCTTTTCTTTTTTTACTCCTTTGAACACATGAAGTAACCTTACTTTGAAACATATCACTTTCCATAGGGCTTTTCAATTTGGCTCTCATGTCTTTTTTTTCTTTTTGCATTCTTTCTTCACTACTTTAAAGCAATCGCTCATAGAACAGTGCATAGCAATTCCTTTAAAGTGGGGGGCATACTTTGGTATTATTCATTTTGTATTCTTGGCTCTTAGTGTAGCCTGATCACATCATAAGATGTGTTTGTCACTTTTTGGATGAAATTGGGTATGATTTCCTTCATAAGTTTGATTTATCTTAGCATATTATACTCATTTTAGTGGCCTGATGTGATACATTTTATTCCCTAAGTTGTGAATACAATATTATTTGATTGGTCCTCTCTTGGAGACATCAGACACGATGTTCCCTAAGTAGTAGACCTCACATGAACTTAACAAGACTCCTTTGAAAATCTTTTGCATTTCACATTTTTTCATTTTACGTCTTTGCCACCTTGCATAATGCAACTTGCATGCCTATGGTACCTACCTCTGTGTTCATGAGTTCTAAGCATAGGAAGCTTTGCCTGTCTCATGAAGCACAAACAAACATTTTACCTTTTTGGCACCTTGTTAAAGTTATCATGAGGTATAACTTTGATATGGTTGAGCAGGAAGCCCATTCTATAGCATGACTTTCCCCATAGCCACCTATGTGTTTGCGAGTGCAGACCAACTAGCATATGCACTTTACCCTTTTGGGCTTTCTCATTCAGTGAACCACCATGAGTTATTTCACCCTAGAGTGATTATGTATTTTCTTTTTCAAAAAAATAGCCTAGATCTAATTCACAACTAGTTGAACAAATGATCAAAGCCTGATCCAAATTTTCTCTTTCCTCTTCTCTTTTTCATTCTATTTCACACTTGTGTTCCTTTGTTCTTATGTTTAGTTTGTCATGGAATCTTCATCCTAGGGGATTGATCATCCCTCTTGATTGTTGTTATTCCATCTTTCTAGCTTAAGTACATTTGGATCCTTCTCGATATGAATGGATACTTTAGTGTGAGTGTGAAACAATTTCATCCTCTCACTAAAGTGGGGGTAAATGTACCATAGCAAAATGGATCATTGAAATTTCCATGGTATTTTAGGTCTTTCTCTTGTGATATTTGACTTATTTTGCTTTGATTTAATGTTGTAATGTAACCTATACATTCACATTAGGTCCTAAAAGTTCAATTTATGATGTCTTGTGAAGGTTTTGTGAAGCTTTGTGAACCGTAGATTTTTGGTACTAGGAATGCTAAGTCTCTTTTGCTCAATTAGTGTCTTTCACCTAATGAAAGGAGATAGATCCCACACCCAAAATAAAGGTAGTTCACTCAAATTAATATAAATGTATGATGTTATCAAGCCTAAATGAAATGATTTAGATGAAACTAAGCTAAGTAATAGATTGATTATGAATGCAAAAGCTAATAAATGTGACTTCTTTGAAAACACATAGTATTATGCAGAAATGAACTAGAAATGAATACAAAACTTAAAAGAAATGAACCAAAATGAAAGTGTCCACCTAATATGTTGAAGGATGTTGTAAATAAAATTTTAAATGTTACTAATGCTAGTTTTTCAGGTCTAGTGGGACTCATTCACCATTCGTCTCAAATCAGTCCCATTTCTACAAAACTAAGCCAAAAACTATTTCTTACAAAACGGTATCCAAAAATACAGAAAACTAAAAATTAACCTATAATTGGGAATAATTCACCACCCATGGTGAATGAGTCCACTTCTTAAGTTTTTAATATTGAAGAGTGGAATCCAAAGCTTTCGGTTTGCACTTTGGCTTGCTATAGGTGATTGCTTCCAAAACTCTTATATCTGAACCTGAAAAATATTTTTTGTTGATTTTTTTATTTTTTGAATGACTAGAAGACTTGAAAAACTTTGAAACTTGAATCTTTATGATTTCCAAGCTTCCAAAGGACCTAAATCTGTAAACAAACGAGAAGAGAAGAATAAATGTTGAATGTTAGGGCATGGGGGTTTTCCTTAGTCAAACCCATTTTAGCTAATTAAACCAAAATAATGAAAGAATGGAATGAAGAATGAAATCATGGAGTTCATTACATTGACATGTTATTTTATCTTGAAATTATACAATAATGGAGGAAGATTCAACCCTTAAATGTTTGAAAATTATTATCTAATCTACTTGAAATGATGAAACCCTAACTTTCTTGACTTGAGATGGAAGAATGATGGATGAATAATGAAGAATTAATGTGATTTATTGTTTAGTGAGTTGATTTTACAAGAGATCCACCTTATTAGCCAAAAAAATGGCCCTAAGGCCGACATGTGAAAATAATAAACTGAAATTTCATTTTTTCCCGCTCAAAGGTCAAAATTGGGCCAAATGGGACTCATTTTCCACCCATGGTGAATGGGTCCCATGTGGATGGGACTAATTCACCATAGATGGAAAATGGGTCCCAAAGGGGACATTTTCACAACTAAAATGCTAGTAGATAAGGAAATAAGGTTTAAATTGTAACTTTGTGAAGTATTTTATCAAATATTACATTAGAATGCAGAATATGGGTTAACAGAGGACTATTAGTGATGATGTAAAGGTCAATTAGGGCTTGGGAAACAAAATACAATGTGAAAGTGTGATTAAATGCACTTTACAACACTAAAACGAGGTCTACATAGCCTAGGAAGGAACAAGAACCAGAGTGAATATGTAGGACACATTACAACACTAGTTTATCATTAAGTTTAAGTTACAAGCCTTCTAAATTGATGTGATAATTTTATTAAGCACATTTTATAATGTTGAATTAGGGGAAAATGAGTTCATTATGTCTAGAAAAGTGTGAAAGTTCTTTACAACATTTTACAACACATTTACAATACATGAATAAACACATGTTATGGAATTTTCAAGGGTCCAAGACTTAGTGTGGATGCATAATTTATGCCTCAAAAAACCTGAATCAAGGCCTTATTAATTTAAAATTATCATGAAATATTCCCATGCCAACCAAAGGGTACTTTTTTCTATGACACATCTAGCCCCCACTTTAGTCAGAGGATGAAATCGCTTCAAACTCACAGTAAAGTAGACATTGAAGAGAGATCTAAGTGTTTAGATGTAGATGAGAAAGAATGAAAAAGATTAAAGGATGTTGCAAAAGCCCCCAAGATCCAAGATCCTAAGTGAAACCATCAGGATACATAATCATGTAATGGAAAGAACGAGGAGGAAGAGAAATGAAAGTGGTCAGTGGATCAAGCTTCAATCGTCTGTCCAACTAGTTGTGGATTATATCTAGGCTTTTTTGTTTTGAAAAGAAAATGTATACTTACTCTAGGGTGATGAAACTCTTGGCTTTCTACTAGGTGAGAAGTCTGAAACATACTCACTAGGGCCACGAAAATTCTGATTGTCTGCAAGGTGAGAAACATACGCTAGTTGGTATGCACTCAAATACATAGGTGGCTATGGGGAAAGTCATGCCTTAGAATGGGCTTCTCGGTCAACCATACCAAAGTTATACCGCCTGATAACTTTAATAAGGCACAATTGAGGAAAATGATTTTTGAGCTCTATGAGGTAAGAAAAACTTCATATGGTTGACAATCATAGACATTGATAATGCAAGATAGTGCAAGGATTGTTGAAATGGATTTTACTTTGTTCATACAATGTCTCTTCTTAGGGAACGTCATGTTCAATGTCTCCAAGAGAGGATAAGTGAAAAAATATCTTTTTTCTAAGAGACGACAAGTGCAATGTCTCATCTTGAGAAAAATTGTAGCTAATGCTTCCAACAAAGGAAATCATAAGAAAAAGAAAATCACACAACGAAATGTGACTAGTGATGTATAACCCCACTTTAAATTGGTTGCTAACACACTATGATAAATTGCTTTAGATTAGAAGAAGGAGAACATGAGAGCTTACTCAAAAATACCTATGCCAAGTCAGATGTTTCCTATAAGCTATGCCATGAAAAGGTTAGTATGTCATTGATGTGATCCAACTTAACCCATATCATCCACATCCCAAGCTTGCTCTTATATGTTCATGAAAGTTGAACGACTAGCCAAAAGAGACAACAAAAAGTGACAAAGGGGGACAAGGCTATCAAACCCATTTCCCCCACCAAGTGCGGGACAAAGGTGAGCCAAAATGATTGATGAAATATAGACAAGAGTGAAAATCAGGATCAATTAGAGAAATTAGGTGCCCCATAGAGGGAAGCATACCAAACTATTGAAAATGTTGCACTGGTACATTTTGACCCAAATTTTGATGAACTCACTGAAATTTAGGTCAAAATGTACCAGTAGTGGATTTTACTACTAAAATCCTTACATTCATTGGTGGAGTGACCATGAACTCTATGATATGCACAAAATGAAGTCTCATAAGAGCTTTTCTTATGAGTTCTAGGAGGGAGGGTGATCAAATGATCTTCAAGGAGTCTCGACAAGATAACCACTTGATCTATAGTAGAAGGGGGTCTTGTGGTTTGTGTCAAAGATACATCATGCTTAGTAATGGTTGTCATATCTTCATAAGACTCTTTAGATTGTGATATTTTTTTCCCACTCTTATAGGAGGGGGGAAAATCTATCAGATTCAAATCATGAGAATTTTGTGAGATGAGATTAGCATTAAGTGAATGTGTATTTCTTTGTTTGATGTTTTGGAAAGCATAATTTTTAGAACAACTAGTGTTGAGGAGTTCAGGATGGATGACAATGAAGGTTGATTTAGGCGTATGTTGTGTGGCATTGTTGATGCTGATTAACGGTTTGGTGATCTCCATCACATGAAAATAGCATAGACCATGAGTTGTTTGTTATGTGATAGGATTGATAGGGTTGTGCATACCTTGTTCTCGAGTACCACATCATTTTCAACTATATCCCTATTATTTCATGACCTCCTAACCTTTTCCATAAATCTTCTTCATTTCTTTTGGAATGGGTGGTGGTTGATCATAAGCTCTATCAAAAGTGACCATGTAGTTTTCTTCTTTGTCTAAAGTAGTGGAGGTAGATGCTTTCGAAAGGTTTTCTAAAATTTGTGTTGACATGATTGTTGGCTATTCTTCTTTCTCATCTTTCTTTTTTGTCATCATGTATTCCCCCATAAATGATGGCGTGAATTCTAAGGATCACCAATCATTACCAAATAATTTAGACATTGATTCCTCATTGGTTTGTTCAATTTCAAGAGGGCCTATATTAGATGTTTGAATTAATGTTTTTAGAGGACTTGTAGCTCCTTTAGTGAGTTATGGAATGCAACCTCTCTTGTTGATAGACTCAAAATTGATGACACTCTAGTAGAGTATCTAATTTAAAAAGGTATTGATGTATCAATTGTTTCTGACTACTTATAAAAAAAATTAGTTGAGACTATTGAAGAAAGAATGGTGCTTGAAGGTTTTGAAGGACACTACAAGTTGGAATCCTTGGTTGAAAAGAGTTGTACTAAATCTAAGTGGAGACTATCCAAACTTATCATGGAAATGAAGAAATGCATCAAAGAAATATCAGATATCTACAAATATTATCTCCAGTGGCTGACAACTATTGATAATTTTAGAATTAGGATTGAAGTAGTTGAATCCAAGGTAAACCACATTGAAAATAAATTTTATATCTTTGAAGACAAAGAAGGGAAAGAAAGCCTGAGAGTTGGTGAATTGTAATTTGAGTTGATTGTTGTAGAAAGACAAAGCAATGATGTAGTGAAAACTTTCTACCTCCTTAAGGATATTTTTGAGGTCCAATTAGACCATCCTTTTGGAATACTTACTGACATAGAAGATTGTGAAAGAAAATGATCATCTACAGATTGGTCATCATCTTTTACACTATTGGCCCTATTAGAAAGAATGTGCACAAGAATGGATTCAGTGGTATTTAAATCGAAGAATTTATATCCAATTATTAAGAAAGATACAAGAAGGTGTTTTAGGAGAAGAGTGTCATTCTTGAATCCTAAATGTTAATTTTTTTTTGTTTTGTTTGTCTTGGAAAGAATAAAAGAAATGAGAAAAAGGGAATATGAACAAGATGAAAAAAATTTGAATTTTTGTTGAAAAGTTGAATGTTTGAAAGTTTTTGGATGGCTGAAAGTTTTTGGAAGAATTAGAATCTTTTTGAAATTTTGAATGTTGCCATGTTTACATATTTTTGGTCACCTTTTTCCATTGATGTCAAAGTGGGAGAGATTGGAAGAGAATTTTTGAATATTTTTATATATGTTACCATCAATGAGAAAGGGGGAGATTGTTGGAAGAATGAAGAAGAATGATCATATCTACAGTTTTGTGTTGTCATTGATGTCACCATGTTGTGATTTCAAGTCTAAGTCAGTGCTTGATCTAGTAGTTTGGCTGGGTATTTGAACTAGTATTCAAGCTGCACTCTCTAGTATTCTAATCAATAATCCCCTGCAATTGACAGTTGTTGCTTTTGGTTTTGGGAAACTATTTATGGTTGCTAAAGGAATGTATGTTCAAAATTTGTTGTGCCCTAGTGCTGATATAGTGTATTCGCATTATTCTGTTGATTAAGTTTTGCAATGAATTCTATTTCTGGGGCTAACTTCTTAGATTGGTTGTGATATGGTGAATTAGTTTTGTTATGTAGATATATGTGAGACCTATCTTAGGTCTATGCTGACATGATGTAGTGTATGTTAGTATTTTTGGTAAGTAAGAAAATGCATCTAATTAGGATGACATAATTGATGCTTGTGGATGAATCGAGTATATATATTTGATAGGGTTGAATATTAAAGTGTGTGTGTGTAAATCGATGAAGGATAGTGAATGCAAAAGTGAAGAAGAGTGAAAATGATTAAGTGTGTTAAGTTAGTCTATTGAACATCACTGGAGTTGCATCAACACTTGTTAGGTGCACTATTTTCAATTCATTTCAGTTGTGAAGCACAATTTTGTTTTGTGAATCCTTTTTGTAGGCAGTGAGCCTCCCTTGTAAGCATTGACCTTTTGTATCTAGATAGTGAGTATTTTTTAGCCTAGTAGTGAGCCTTATATATTAATTTTTTCAACTATTGTATATTGTGAGTCAATCCTCACTGTGGTTTTCCCCTCTTTGATTTTTCCACGTAAAATTTGGTGTTCAGTGTGTTAATTTTACTTTTTTTTTGTATTTCATGCTCATGCTTAATAACAAAATAGTGTGGTTATGGAATTGATAAGTATTGAAGTTTTAAGTTTGAATTTATATGACAATTGATTCACCCCCCCTCTCATTTTTCCTACACCTATTAACAACCTAGTGGATAGCTAGAGTTTCATTATCCCAAAGTGAGCATGCATTATTGTTTGCATAATGGACATCAAATTGTACTTTTTGGACAAAAAATTGAGCTTGTTTCACGTCACATTGAACAATCAAGCTTGATCCACCTTATTTGTTTTTACTTGAGCATGTGCAGGATCATCATGGAAAAAACAAGCCTTTGAGTGGCAAAAAAATAAAAAATAAATAAAGTTAGGAAACTTGACGTAAAAATTTGTATAAGTTATCATATTATTTCAAAAATATGTAAGAATAGAATCTGTAGCAAATTGAATGTAGTTTCTAAACTAGGTTTTTTTGTTTAAATCTTATTTGGTGAAAATTTTAAATTTCAATGCAGTAGTACTTAAATTTTAGGGAAAAAATGAGAAGTAGGTGTTTGTTTGACCACCCTAACCACAATAAAATGATAATATTTTTTAATAATATTTTAGACATAAGTAGAGGACTCATGTACAAATGCGATACATATTTTTTTGTATTTTTTTTCCAAATAAATAATCAATTATGATTTTTTTTATTAAAAATTTCTAAAAATATTAAAACTCGTATGTCTGACCACCTTAACTTGGTCAAAACTTCATGAAATTCAATTTTTATTCTTTCAATCCTATATTATGAAAAGCAGAGAATGTGATGCATGTTTTGGATTTCAAAAATGCAATACCATTTGAAAGCTATGAATTTTTTTTAATCAACCTATCAACCAAGACTTTAGTCATAATTCAAATAGAAAATGAATAATAGTTATTTATTAAATTCAAAGTAAAGAATAATTTATATTGGTGTAAAGTTAAGAATCTCCTTTAAAAACCCTTTTTATTTCATCAATTTAGTGTTAAAAAAATTCATCAACCCCATAACCTACAAATACCCATCATATCATCACTTTTTGGGCCATCATGATCCTGCACATACCCACTTTTCTTTTAAGTCTTGGATATTGTATGATTGAGTAATCTTGTTGTTGTTGCATACATATGTTTTGAATGTCTACTTTAGTGTGTGTTTGATGCATGTTCATCCTATAACTAAAGTGGGCAGTAAATGTGGTTTAGAAAAATGTATCCCTTTTACAATTTCACACTTAATGTGGACATAATTATGCCTCAATTTAATGTTTTAATATGTATTTTATATATTCACATTAATTATAGGGACCTATTAATTAAAAGGAACTTAATTATACCTTGATTTAGTGTTGTAAAATTTATTTATTTACACTTTCACTCTTATAATTTAGGGATTCTTTAATTAATTGTGTTAGTTTTTTCCATAATTGGCCACTTTAATAAAATAAAAGCCTATTTAATCACATTTTCTGAAGAGAAAACTAGACATTCATTAATTCCTTAACATAACACTTCTCATTGAGCAATGTGTTTCCTAGGGTGTCGGACTTAGGACCCATTCACCCATTGGGTGAATAGGTCCTCCCTTAGACCTAGGATGTAAATTTAAATGATTTTTTGGGTAGTATTTTAACATATTCAAATCTATATTTAGATGCTAGCTTGTGATATTTGAATTTTTTTATAAAATTAAGGATACATATCTATAAATATAAGGTTATTTCACTATGTTTCAACTAATATTCTCAAGCTAAAATATTTTGAAGTGAGAATTTGTGCAAAAAAATTATTATCAAGAAAATTTCAAGAGAAATTTAAGGCATTCAAGAGAAAAATTATTGAATATTTATGGCAGCAATCAAGATCCAATTTTCATGTTGTAACGCCCCGCTAAGGGACCAAGTGGATTAACACAAATAAAACCATCAACACCAAGCCAAATTTTTTTTTTTTTTTAAAGAAACTAAAGTAACACTAACTAATGCAACTCAACCAATTAATATGAATGACATCATTACATTAACATGATATTATAATCACATTATAATCTAAAAGTAATATTGAACATAACCCATTTGCACACCTATCCACCATGGTCCCCTAACGTCGCTACTAAGATACGCCTACACTAATTAAGCCTAAAGAACATATTTGATACACTATGACCATATTTTACTAACACTTGAATGTAAATTAATCTCATACATCAAATTACATATGATAACATATCAAAATTATCTTCAAACCACATCTAACACTATGCCAATATAAATCTATTCTTAATTAATGTTATAAAATAAGTACTTAAAGATATATCATATCTACTACTTAATTATACTCATGCATTATAAATACAATATTTTTACATTAAACCTCTCTATTACATACTAAACAATAGTAAAAATGTGTATAATCAAGATTGTAACAATTCACTTACTTTTCTTATACAAGAATGCTACCATGAATACGATTCATAAATCTAAGAGGTACATATGTATAAGATACACTAAACATAATTTTTTTTATGAAAATATCATCTACACATAAATTCAACTATAGAATGAAGCGAAAAGAAAGACTCTCCATGTTGCGCACGAATTGCACCACCTAAATCCCAATGGATGGTTCAGAAATACCACCCTACCACGTGGAACCCTGAGGCCCACTCCCTCCGTGCTAGGAGACAACACTAGGCCCCACAAACAAGCAAACAACAGAACATAAACCACAAATGACTGATACTAAACATTCAAGAAGACTACCAAAATAAGAATCAACCGAAAATTACAATAACTTCACAAATACTTCTAGGTACTTCTATAGACACATTCACATAACACAAATAGATAAAAAACTAAAAAACTTATCATTAAACCACAACACTACAATAAAGTATATTACATCAATCTCATAATCTTATAACATAATAACTCATTTTAGTTTAGTAATTCACAATCAAGACCAACAATGCACGCCCCTGACATAATTGATCTTTACAAATACAGAACCTTCAATACAAGATCTCACAAATATGAAGAGATTTATAACATAAAAATAGTAAACACAATTAAATAAAAATGGTACAACTCAATACAGATCAAAGAATATAGTTATACCCTCAAGTACAACTTTTAAAACTAAACTAATTCTCACTTAACAACAGTCAAATCTGTTAACAATAAAACAACCATAAAATAGTCATATCAACTTGAAATCAAAATCTGTAAAATACCCATTTCAGATTTAGTCATCGACTACTCAGCACCACGAAAGAAATTGACTCAAAATGAATACTAATTTCATAAAATACAAAACAACAGACGGATTCCATAAAACCCTCTTTTCGGCAATACTCGATTACAGTCAAATGACAAAATGAGTAACTTAACAACCAGATTTTAACCAAAATAAAATATAAAAAAAAACAAGAATATTAAAATTAATTTAAGCTATTTCAAACCCTTATAAATTTAAAATCTCAATCTTCCTTTGGCTGGTTACAGGGAGAAATAAAGATATTTGCAATCATAGAGGAGCAACTTGACAGCAGTCCCGTGTTTCAACCATATCTCACAAACTATGATCCGGGTTTCTAAGATTTTTGGATAGAATTTAAACAATAAGATGAAAAACCCTTTAAAAATCTCACCAACCCAGTTTATAAATTTAGATTTATAAGCAATGCAATCAGACCCTTTTACTGGTAAAGAACAAGAACACAAATATGTATTGATTTTTATTGTAGAATAAATAAATAATTCATTCACACAGAAATAAAACTATCCAATATTTATTTACAAAAATTAAAAGAAAGAAATCAATCAAATCATTCATGCATACAAAAGAAAATTTTAACACAAGATCTGAAAATCCAACCTAGATCCAACGCTTGGGAATGACAGAAATTTGATGCTGAGCTCCAAAGTTTTCAACTTTCAAAACCCTCAAATTTCACAAATTTCTCATTGCTCCTTCCTCTTTGCAAGCATGGAAAAATCTCTCCCAAAAAGAATCTAAATCCAACATGCACGCCAAAATAGAATAACCCAACAGAGAAGAAACCATTTTTTTCTTCTCCCCAAATAAAAAGAACACTTCCAGAACCCAAAAGACCCCCAAAAGACAACCTCCCAGCCACCCTTTTAACTTCCATTTTCGTCACTTTTCATAATGGAGTAATTAGGGTGGGTTCTGGACTCTCAAAATATAATTTTATAAAATAAAAATACCTCTTACCCATAAAGCTATCACATAGGTAACATTTTAAATCATTAAAACCACATAAAG
Source organism: Sequoia sempervirens (assembly GCA_007258455.2). NCBI lineage: Eukaryota > Viridiplantae > Streptophyta > Pinopsida > Cupressales > Cupressaceae > Sequoia > Sequoia sempervirens. The sequence goes on from VDFB02074262.1 coordinate 33,291, forward strand.
ACTTCATAAAACATAAATTAAGTGACCATTTTAATAAAATGAATTAAGAGACTAATAATGCAAAAAAATTACATCCAAACAAAAGTAAAACAAATATTACTCAATAAACAATAACCAAATACCAAATAATGATAATAATAAACAATAATAAAATAATTATTCCTCAAAATAATAACATAATAAAACATAACATAAATAAATGTCACTTATGGATAATATTATATCACACCTCAAACCCATTAATAAAAATCATAACAATAAATATAATAGATTCAATATCTAATTTCACCCAAATAACTCACAAACTAATGTAAAATATAAATCATAAAATAACTTCACATGAAAGAGCAACATTCACGTCAAAAGATAAATAACACTAATCACAATCATAACAACACAACTAACCACATGGTTTAACACCAACAGGTTGGGATCTAAAACTAAGGTTAGACAACACAATCAAACAATCACATTTAACATAAGCAACAATCGAATAAATGCAACACTCCAAACATAGGGTAAAGGAGATCGGACATTGCCTTATGACAACCCGAAAAAGTTAACACATTCTTCATCAATTGTCTCTAATTGAGAACAATGGCTAGGGTTAGGTTATAATTTGGGCCTACATGTTGTCTCCTCAACCACCATTGGGATTAGAGGCACGCTCATACCTGCTAATTTAGGTAGAGACGTAGCCTAGTACCTGTTCACTTAAACATACAAATTAGAGCACATGTGCATAATAGCCGAAGCACTAGAAAAGAGGCTCTAGCAATTGTATCTCATTCTCGTATGTCTCTCATACGTCCAATGGTATGATACCGCCCTTTCCACTTATCCTAACAAACATACTACTGTATCACTCAGTTATCCAAGTAAATCTTTGCATAATAACAATAACATAACAATATGCATCATACTCACCAAAACACTAATAGAAGCTCATGCCCCATCTTGCAACCACAAAGCTTGAACACAAATCAGTATATTTTATGATAATAAAGATAACCATAATCAAAATTATAATAATATGACAACACAATGATAATATATTAGAATCAAGTGAAAACCCCAAAGGTAACAAAACACTTTCATCACATCAATATGTCAATCACATACATCATAGTAATGGTCATGTCTGAACACACACATCATGATAAATATATCCTTAAACACATATAATAAATCATTTCCTAACATTTTTACTTAGTCCATAAATTCATGATATACAATATCAATTGTTTAACATCATTAGCACATACCTTTAAATGTCTCTATTATTTTACTTTCACCTCCAAGTTGCAAAACCAAACTTCCTACACATCCACTATGAGAATGGAGGGGCACTACATCCTCCCCCCGTAAAACTTGACTTACTCCTAGAAGTCATAGACTATGGTGGAAACATAAGACATTAGTACCCAAAAATTTTCTATTATATATTTGATGTACATCCTCTTTCTGAATATCTTTGATCAAAATCACTATCTAACTACACATTAGAAAGTAATACTTTTCTATCTACCTTTACTTAGAAATCCTTACATCTGTTATAGTATGATACTTGATTTTACACTAACAATATAGAAAGCACTCCAATTAACTCCTTTTTCCATTCCTAATTATAAAAACCTCCATAATCTTATGTAAGGGATGCACATATATATTTTTTTTAATTCAGAAATACACATTGTCTCCTATTTTAGAAACTTATTTTCAATTACAATTTATGATTTCAATAACATCCACTCCATTTAATACCATAGATTGACAATACATTCAAATTTAACATAGCATGGTTATCCCTCTTTTACATCAATAAGCAACAACACATAAGAAATATACATCTAACACATACATACACAATCACATCACCAAGAAAAGCACATCACAAGGCTACACAAGGGTCCATCTGGACACCGAAAAGCAGCATACTAATCCATGATACATAATCCAAGAGCCAAGAGTCAATATCCATCTCACATAATCCATACCTCACACTCAGTGGCTTGATGGTGTTAGGCCACACTCACATGGTGAGACCATCCATACAAGACCACAATGACCTACCTCTTGTTGTATAAGGTGGTGAGCCTCCAAGAGATAGTCATCACACATAGGTGGGTAGTGGGTCCTAGCTGTGTAACAGCCTCACATACCCCCATCCTCATGGTTCCCTGCGTCTACTTCCTCGTATACACTCACCAAGTTTGCCTCATACATCCTTGGAGAGGAATCACAATACAACAAATGGCCGACATCGAAAACTATAAGGATAAATTAGTTTAGCCACCAAAGTCATAAATAAAAGAAAACAAAAGTTCAATTTCAACAATAAAGAAATAAATGTGCACAATTTCAACACTAAATCAAATGTAACCATGAGGGCTACAAGCAAATAAGATCACAAGGTGTGGCTAAACCATCACAATCAAATATAACAAGGTGTCAGCTTTCACAATCACTAGAAAATCATTAATAATTATAAAGAAAGTTCATAATCTTAGAAATTGCACTATACAACACTGCGTGACTAGATACTAGCCACCAAACGAGGAAGGAGGGAACAACGTCTAGCTATACAATAGCCCCCATGTGGTGCGGAGTGAGCACGCCATCCACATGTCCCAGAGTGTGCTACTCAGCTACACCCTGCTTCGCATCGTCACGCGGCATGGACTAGCCAAGTGGCCCTCACACTCCTTGGCTATTTGCATGGGATGTGCACCTCGACCCCCATCCCACATTGCATCTTAGTGCGGCATGGTCATACACTAGCCGGAGAAGGCTTGCACTGGTCGTATGTCACATGGCAGTGTGTCTATGGCTCCACGGAAGTAGGCATGTGCTAGACACACCCCGCATAGCGATACCTCATGGAGAAGGCACAAGCAAGTACTCGCTGTAGCTAGAGGTATACATGGCTAGGATATACCCATATGCTAACTAGCCCAAACAATTTCAAAATCAAACATGAGTATTCCCTCTACAAGTGTGTGAGGCCCCATTACGCTCATCATACAAGTAGGCTATCATTACACAATCTCATAGTGCACCTTCACGTGTCTATGCACGTGGCATTGTGTCCTCGAGCCCAGCTCGCTACCATCAGCAACACGACATCATCACCAGCACTGTGTTAGAACATTAGTGGGGTGTGGCATCATATCC
>VDFB02074263.1:0-23076 GCA_007258455.2 Sequoia sempervirens
GGAGACCCTAAAGAAAACTCTATCTCAAGTCACAAATGACATGGCTCAACTTAAACTGAACCCCTCTCAAAAACAAGGTAATTACCCTAATCACAATAATAATAATCAAGGTAATTATCAGAACAACAATAATCACAAACAGAGGAATTATCAAGGCCAAAACTTCCCTAAACAAGGATATCAAAATCAGAATAAAGGATATAACCAAAGGCCTAATAACAACATACAGTGGAACACAAGGCCAAATAATGGTGGGGTTTCTCACAATTCTCAAGCTAATGAGGAAAGGCCAAATACTACAAATGTGGCTGACCTCAATTTTATGACTAACTGGTGCAAGCTGCATGATACTGCAACTCATTCTAAGGTGAGCTATCCTGAAATGGAGAAGGTTGTGAAGATGACATAGGCAAATGCCCAAACATTCCAAGGGAATTCAAATAAAGGAGGTGGCTCAATGGATACAACAATGGCTTATGACCTCTTTGAAGAAGAACCTTCATTCCCAATGCAAAATGAGAATGAACTAGAGGAAGATGTGTATGATGCCCAAGCCTTTCAGACAAAGGGAGAACACTTCCTAAGAAACTAGAATAAGGGTCCGTTCACTACATCAGCACTACCTAACCACATGGTGCCTCCGAATCAGAGTACTGATAACAACCCTCCTCCACCAAAGGGTCCACCTAACTTCCCTAGCAAAGGTAATTCATCTGGTGTTTTCAAATATAATGCAAGTTATAACATAGAATTTGATATTGTTTCTGAGATGCAAAAACAAAAAACCACTTTATCATACTTTGCCATCCTAAAATGGTGCCCTTCCCAATGAGATATAGTGTTGAAGGCTTTGGAAGAAGCTGATAAATCAAAAAAGAAAACCAAGGTGGCACCCACTGTGGACATGAATGTGGCTTTGTTCAAAAACAAGGTAGGGACCCAACCATTTCTTTTAAGTTTGAGAATCTATGGGAAGAATCTACACAATTGTCTGCTAGATTCAGGGGCTTCTGGAAATGTTATGCAAGAAATTAGGATTGAATCCTATCCAAAACAACAAGAAGGTCATCCAACTTGATAAAACAGAGGTTAATGTAATTGGAGAATTGAGAAATATACATGTACAAGTAGGGTTTGACCCTAAGATTCAAACCAATATGGATATTCAGGTAGCATACATTCCTGAGACTTACGGTATGCTTTTGAGCAGAGATCTAATGAAGAGTATAGGGGGATATCTCTCCCTCGACTTTTCATATATGTGGCTACCATGGAGGGGAATGCCTACATAGATTAGGATTGAGATTGAACCTCACCTTAAACATATCATCACTGAGTATGACTGCCCCAACGAGGTAGCTTATTGAAACCAAGATAGGGGTTTATAAAAGAGAGCAAATATTGACTCTTTTGGTTCTTGATTCTAATGATTTTTCAATACAAGAATTCCCTGATCCCATGATGAGTGTAAACCAGTAGGTATTGATCAGGAAGCTACAATAGGATCAGCTGGTCTTAGGGGGAGATATCAATTTGTGGAGTCTTCTACTCCCAAATTGGTGTAGGGTGCACTACCAAAATCATTCAGAATTGACCTGCCAACCTTGCATCAGTGTTATGAATCATGTTTGTCAAACTGAAGAAACTAGCCCAAGTCACCTTGATACCGTTTCAGATCACTTCTCATTTGAAGCCAAAAATGCAATAATGTTAACCAAGGATAATATACCTTCATAGGAAGTCCCTCCTCAAACTAAACTTACCCCAATCATAATACCGTACCAACATAGTTATGTTGAACAACCCTAGGGTTTGTTTGATACCCCTGCACTCACAAGTATACCAGAACCCAAAGGGTTAATCAAAGATACAGATAACTGTTAGAAAGATATCCTGAGATTACATGATATATCTGAGTGGGAATTGTATATTGCACCTGATGAACCTATTGAACACCCATTCCCAATATTAGATGCAAAAGATCAAGCGGCCCCACCTATGGTTCATCTTATCCAAGCACCTACAACAAGCTCAAAGAGATCAACCCCAGCTCATAATCAGCTATGGACCCTCACATTTGATGGATCCAAATCTAAAATAGGGTGTGGCATTGGAATTAAGTTAACCAGCCCAAAAGGGAAAACATTTTTTGTTTCTTGCAGGTTATAGTTTAGATGCACTAACAATATAGCAAAATATGAAGCATTAGCTCGGGGACTGATGTTCACACATCAAAAGAAAGTTACTGCCTTGATGGTTAAAGGAGATTCAAAAGTGATTATCAAGAAAGTACGCAACCAATACACATGTCACAATAAAAGGCTGGCAGCTTATAGAAATCGAGTGTGGAACCTAATTGAAGACGTTGATGATTTTGGGATTAGTTTAATCCCTAGAGAGGAGAATCAAATAGTTGATTCATTAGCTATTTCCGCAAGTGCCTTGGAGCCCATGCAAGGCTCCAAGCTCAATAGATTCTCAATAGAGTTGATATCCACCCTGGTTGTCCCTGATAATTTCAGAATCTTTCAAGTCTTTGATGATGATCGACATATCCTTTCTTTTCTAGCAAGCTCAGATGTTTTCGAAGGATAGATCATCAATGAGTCCGACGAGGATCAAGGAGAATGGAACCCCGAAGAATGTGATACAGAAGGTGTCCTCAATTTAAAAATTAATAGCATTCCCAAGGGAATGGTGGCCTTAGAAAGAATTTTTGATTCAGTTCCAAGGGCTTGGGAAAAGGTATCAACCGAAGATAAGGGATGTGAATATGAAACTATTAACTTAGCTGACTCTGGCTCTGAAATGAATGTTTACATAGGGAAAGCCTACTCTGAAGCAATTAGAGAAGATATATTGAGGGCATTGAAGAAAGATATTGCTGCAATAGCTTGGGGGTATGAAGATCTAAAAACATTTGATACTTATGTGATAACTCATACTATTCCTTTGAAGCCTGAAGCTAGACCATTTTAGCATAAACAACATCCTGTCAATGCCCTGATTAAACTACTAATCTTTAAGGAAGTTCAAAAATTGCTTTCTGTAAGAATAATCTTCCCTCTACGACATTCAACATGGGTTCAACATGGGTGGCTAACTTGGTTTCAGTTCGTAAAAAGAACGAGGAGATCAGGCTATGTGTAGATTTTAGGAATCTAAATAGAGCTTCGGAAAAGGACAACTACCCACTCCCTTCTTTGGACAAAGTCTTGCAAACTATCAATGGGTCTCAAATGATGTCATTCCTAGATGGTTATTTTGGGTACAATCAAGTGATAGTTAATTATGAAGACAGAATGAAGACAACATTCACTACGAAGTGGGGAACATTTGCTTACAAGAGGATGCCATTTGGTTTGATAAATGCTGGAGCAACCTTTCAGCGTGCAATGGATGTAGCGTTCAAATATTTGATTGGTAAGTGCATCATCATTTATATGGATGACCTAAAAATATTCTCTAAAGATAGACTAAACCATGTTGCAGACTTGGCTAAAGTTCTTGAAAGATGTATCCAATATGGTGTTTCTCTGAATCCTAAAAAGTGTGTTCAGGGTTTCTGAAGGGAAACTTTTGGGACACATAATCTCGGAAAGAGGGATATCAATAGATCCAAACTGAGTTGGGTCTATTCTGAAGTTAACCATGCCAAGAAATAAGAAGGAGATGAGATCTTTCTTCAGAAAGATCAACTTTGTGAGGAATTTTATCACAGGTTTTGCAGAAAGTGTTAAACCTTTGAACGAAGTGATGAAGAAAGATGCTAGAATAGAATGGAGTAATGAGGCAAAGGCTGCTGTTTCTCAAGTTAAGCAATCCATTTTGGAGGTGCTAGTCCTCACTAGTCCTGACTACTTGAAGCCATTTTATATTTATTCTTTTGCTTTTGAACACTCATGTGCAGCTATCATGACACAATGAAGAGAGGAGGGGGATGAAAGTCCAATTGCCTTCATGAGCTATCCATTTAAGAATGTTGAAGTCAAGTACCCACCTCTTGAGAAACACACTTTTGCATTGGTTAGAGTTGTCAAGAATTTTAGGCATTATATCCTTCAAATTTAGATCATTTTTGTGGTTCCTGATGTTGTTGTGAAGTCTCTACTTATGCAGAGCGAGTTGGGAGAACGGAGGGGGAAATGGATGGCTATTTTATAGGAGTTCAATCTAGAGATTCACCCTATGAAACTTGTCTGAGGTCAAGGCCTATCTAAAGCAATGGCGGATGTTGGTAAGAACATTACTTGTTAGCAATACACAACACAGTCATTTTCTAATGAATCTTGGTATGTCGATATTATTTATTTCATGGTCAATAATCGGTGCCCAGAGGGAATGGATACAACTCAGAGGAGAGCACTGAGAATGAAAAGCTCCCATTACATGCTCAAAGTAGGATTATTATACAAAAAGAATTTTGAGGGGGTTTATCTACGATGCCTTGATCAACAAGAAGCTAAGCATGCAATTGTTGAATTTCATGTGAAACATGGCACGGGTCATGGTTATGTGGATTCTTTAGCACATTAGATCCCCAGGTCTAGTTATCATTGGCCATGTGTGTTTAAGGATGCCCACCAACATGTAAGGACATGTCATATATGTCAAACTTCTGCATCAAGAGAGCATCATCCAGCCATGCCATTGTAGCCTGTTTATGAGGTAAGGCCATTTTCCCAATGGGAACTTGATTTTATTGGGGTAATTAACCCAAATTCTTCTGCATGATATAAATTCATTTGGACTACCACAGATTACTGCACGAGATGGGAAGAATCTATACCTTGCAAGAATAGGACAACAAATGTAGTAATCAAGTTCCTCGTTGAATGCATCACAACCAGGTTTGGAGTACCCTTTGCACTGGTATGTGACAATGGCCCTACCTTTTCTTCTATCGAGTTCATTTCATTGGCTTATGATCATAGGATTATTTTAAAGTATTCTTAAAACTATTATCCACAAGGAAATGGAGTTGTAGAATCAACTAATAAGAATCTTCTAGGAGTAATCAAAAAACTATTAGAGAACAATCCTAGAGACTGGCATACCCAGTTAAGATTTGTGTTGTGGGTAGATAGGACTAGGATCAAGGTTGCATTGAAGACTTCACTATTTAAGCTAGTGTATGGCCAAGATCCTGTGTTCCCTATTCACTTGCAAATACCTGTCCTAAAATTTATGCGGGAATTTTACTCTAGTGATGATAGGATTGAAGTAAGGTTAGTTGGCTTGCTGAAATTAGAAAAGCAAAGAGATGTTGTTTTGCAGCAATTCTTTAGGCACCAGGCTATTGTCAAATGTTGGTTTGACAAAAGAGCCAAAGTCAAGGATTTTAGGATATCAGACCTTGTCTTACTATGGGATAAAGCCAATGAAAAGAGGGGTGACCACCAGAAGTTTGATAAGCTTTGGTTGGGTCCCTATCAAATTGCTGAAATCCTAGGAGAAAATGCTTTTTGGCTGAGTAGTTTAACAAGAGAACCTATTCCATTTCTTGTCAATGGACAGTTTCTCAAACATTATTTTGGGTCGTAAAAGGTCTAGTATTTTTTTGGGTTGTATATATGTAAATAGTTTGTTGTTATGTTGGTTTTGTCTTTTCCTTGTGTTTTTTTCTTGCTTTTTGTTCCTTTGTTTTTTGTTGTGCGGACCTTCATTTTTATTCAATTGAGTAAGGGGGTTGTTATCTAAAGCATACTTTGGTTACTAGGGGAGAAGTTGATTTAGATATTTTCAGGTTTTTTGATTGGATGATTTTGTTCTAAATTCATTGTTTTATGTCCATTGTCAATGAGAGTTGTGGAAAGTCATTAAGAACAAGGTGTAAAGTAAGCAATATTCACTAAATACGATTGAATCTATCACAAATCATCAGAAACATCTCCTTTTGTAATGGTATATTTGTCTTAGGATGATGGTGTTGCAAGATTTGAGTGAAAAATTTGATCCCCTAGATGTTGTTATGAGGTCCATGGTAGTTTTCAACCTAGTATAGATTTTGGACATCTCACAAATTGAGAAGGAATTGAATGAAGGAACTTCAAGAAAAAAAAGAAAAGAAAAGAAAAGACAACTATCCAAGAAAAGAGAACTCAATACTGAATGGGTGATTCCAGTATCTCTATCGAGGCTATGGACACCCGGCTAGCAATAGAGTAATGTTGTGAAAAAACTAGAGGTATCTTCATCAGAGCTATGGATGCTTGACTGGTAGCGGAGCAATGCCCAGGATATCATTGCACAACAGTTAAAGGGAATCAACTCATGTAGTTCAAATCTTGTGCATAATTGTTCAAAATATGAGGAAAACTTTATAAAAGGGTGATGCACCATCAAGCACACACATAGATTCAGGGGTAGCCAGTGTTGATTTATATTTGACATTCTAGCTCAACCTTGTTTGCTGAAACTGACCTAACTGGAATTGTGATGTCCATAAAACAAGAGTTCTGGGTAACTGAATCCCTCAGTTTCCTGACTAGCCAAGTTGCCAATTGTTATGCCTTGCATAACCACCCCATTTTAAATTTGATTAAAAAAAGACCCTCTTTTGCTTTAGCTCTTTGTGTTTTTCCCCCTTCGATTTTGAGGTGTTGCTTTGCCTTGGAATGTGCTTAATATTTTTATCTTTTTTTCCCAAGTGTTATTCCCAAGTTGAATATTGAAAATTTAATGTTTTGGGTGTTGTTTAGGTTTATACCCTAGTTCAGGATTTTCTGGTCCATCCAGATATTCCCAGTTTTCTTAAAAACTTCAGTTTCAATACTGTTCGGGTTTTTGAGCCAATTCAGGATTGTCCACCCTCTCTGGATTTTCCTGGATTGCACTCGAATTCTGGCTCGGCCTATTTTGCACTACAGTTTAGAGATTTCTGGCCTTCATAGAATTCTGCCTAGGTCAGATTTTTTTTCTGGATTTCTATCTGGCCGTCGAGTTTCTGAGTTTGGTTGATTTTTGGAGATTTATGCCAATTTGCTTTATCATTTGTATTCTCCTAAGTTGTGATGTTCATCTTGTTATGTTTTAAAACATTATGGCCTGGCTTAGGGTTCAAATTCTTGTGTGTTTGGGCATTTCATGGCTTGCCCTGTGTGTTCATGGTTTAAATCTAGGGTTTCATGCCTAGGGTGTCACCATTTTGTCCTGGTCTACTTTCGATTGAGCTTAGGATTCAAAGAAGATCTATAGGAGGCTCATGTTAAATGATTTTTGTGCCCATTTTCCTCAAATTTGTGACCTTCAGTCAATTTGAATGAATTCGTGTTGGATTGTCAATTTTTGGGTTTTCTGTCGACCTCAGCATTTTCCTTCCTGGTCGGATTTTCCCAGATTCCTTCAATTTCCCAGAAATGTGCTAATGTTTGGAGTTTTCCGCTCTCCATGAAATTCCAGTCCAGCTGGATTTTTTTGGATTTTCTAGGAGGCGCTGTGGAACGAGAAAATTTGGTGAAATGGATGATTCTAATGATACATTCTTATGTTTCCATGCTTTAATTTGATGAATTTCACTGTTGTATGCTACTTTTTTTCATTTTATTACTCTATTATTGAAATTGGTGCTTCATCGGGAGAATCTGCCTAGTTCAAAATTTTCAAAAATTCTTTCTAGATTGGTTTTCCCAGGTTAGCTTGAAATCCTGAATTTTAGTTTTGATGCTTAAGGGTTGATTTAATGGTTTTATTATGATTTTAAGCTAACATTTGGATGAAAATGTTGTCAACATTTAGATTCTGACATTGGTGTTTGATGAATGTAGGTTGAGTCTGGCAGGGCGATGGTGGTTGGAGAGGCTAAAGGACAAAAATGGATCATCCATCTTTGAGGCAGAAAATGAATGAAGTTGGACGAAAAGAGTAGGATTCCTGAGGGAAAGATGACATCAGTTTGGTTTGAGGTTTCAAATATGAATATTAAGCGCCCTGTTGCAAAGAAGTAAGGCTATCATGAGATACAGTAGTTGGGCACCAACTAGATGACATAGCGACTTGTAATGCAATCATTAATGAATATCAATCCAACAAGGGAGACTAGGACAATACGATGAGACAGATCTGAAGAATGATATTAATGCTATTGAATGGAAAACTAGGGTTTTTCCTATGCCATTTGCAAATAGCTTGCAGAGGATGTTCTTGATGATGAAGGCCAGAATGGAGCAAGGTATGGGTGAAGTGGGGGAAACAGTTAATGCAAAGCTGCATCGAAAGTCGTGCTTCATCATTGTTTCGCTTTGCCTCTTCTTCACGCGTTTTGGTCCAAGTTATGAGGGAGATCCTAGGTCGATCTAGTCGGTGCCCTTGCATTTAATGCATGTTTGACTTTGTTCTGACTTGTTCTATGACCAACTTATTGTAAACCCTAAACTGGGCCAACGCATCTGACCCATTTTATAAATATGGCATGTCACCTCTTTTGTACTAGGGAGAGGTAGGTTAGAGAGTAAGTTTTAGAGAGGTAAGTTAGAAAGGGTAAAAAGAAAAGGTTAGAAACAAGTTAGCGGATTAGTTAGCAAGCTATAGGATTTAGAAGGTAGAGGATGGGATATCGAAAAAGGAAGTTAGGGATTTTTTGAAAGAAGTTAGATGTTTTTTTTTTTTGCAATTCGGCAAGAGGAGGAGTTGATGTATCTTCCTGATTTTCTTAGCATAGATGGAGATAATTTGAAGACATGGGTTTTCTATACATTGGTGATCTTGCCAAATTTGTAAATGTTGCTTATCTATTTCATTGATAGTAGGAGCAACCAGAGTTAAACCTACTTTATATTATGCTCTAGAATGGTATTCATTTTGGGTTAGTCATTTGATTTGAAAAGATTTCAAGGAATGAAATTTTATCTTATGTTTTGTTTGAATGATGATTTGCAATCTATTGCTAAAGTTTGCACTGTGAATGAATGAAACTTTGTATCAATTACAGGTTAATTTTATTTTGCAGTTCTAGTTTAGGAATTCCTTGGAAGGTAACAAGTCTGATTAGTTGAATGAATCAACATTCTTTTCAGTTTGAAAATATTGATCTGTCTTCTTCTATTTCTTTAAAACCCCAGTTAAAATAGGTTTAGATAGATGTTTGATCTTGCAACAATCCAGAAGCTCAAAACCAGCAGGCCCCTTGAACATTATAGCCATATTGACCACTTCGTGAAACAACAACATTGTGAACCAACATCAAAGACCTTGGGAGGTGATTAGTTTGATTACTAATTGTCTCTTTCAATAGAGGTGAGATACTTTTACTTCTATCTTACCTGCATTTTGTGGGTCAACTTGGCACCTCAACAAGTCCCTACTTTTAGCAAGTCATGTATGTGAAAGGCACAACAAATTTAAAAATTCCAATTCAGCTTTTGTGATTTTTGTAATATTATAAGGCATTTTATCCACTTATTTTATCACTAAAGAAAAACCAAATGAGTGAAATTGATTTGGTGAGTAAAGGGAATTTGAAAAATAAAGAATAATTTGTAGAGATAATACATCAAATAACACAATAATTATGGACGACAACCAAAATAATATTCTAGAGGGTATTTTGGTGCATAATAGATTAATAAGTAACTATTTCTAGTTATGATCATCCTCAATTAAATCAGGTATGTGTTCATCAAACCCTATTTCAATTTTCAACAAATTTCATTGAAAGAAAGTGTATTTTTTTATCTCAAATAATTTCATTCATTTTAATGTTATTTTCTTGAATTATGATTGAAATATTTTGCTAGGTAAACTAAAAGAAAAAATCCTAGGTTTAATGCATAAACAAATTTAAAATTGTAACTTTGCAAATAGGTAATCATAACTAGGTAAACAAAGAAAAAATCCTAGGTTTAATGCATAAACAAATTTAAAATTGTAACTTTGCAAATAGGTAATCATAATTTTTTTCTTATGTCAATGTAGGAATCAAGAGCATCTAAGAAAAGGATATGAAAGATAAATTGCAAGGGCCTTCACTAATTTTCCATATCTTGACCACATACCACAATTTCATATACTTACATTTGTAGAAGTAGATAGAATATTGTAGAAGAATAAGACTAGAAGAAAGAAGTTACACAACATATACCATGGAGAAACCCTTTTGGGAAAATAATCCACCAAGAATCAATAGTGCTTGTACTATTTAACCTTAGAACAAGATTACAATAATTCTTTATCAATCCTTCCTTGAGATTCTTCTTTTTCCTTCAACAATTCTTCTTCACAACCTGCAATAAAATCTTATAAACTCTCTTCAACTTGTTGCTTGATAAATAGACAATAATGAGCCTTGTAAACTCCAAAAATTTTACAATTACAAAGCACAATGTATATCTCACAAAACCCACACCTATTATTTGCAAGTAAAGTTCTCCCATGAAGAACAATGTCAAAAAAAGTCCATCCATTTGGGCATCCAAAACTGAAGTCCTAACTCAACGTTTATTCTGAAGATATCTTGTAATCTTATCCTCAAATTTCACACCCAAGAATGGGCCCACTTAACTCAGCCTTATAAAATATCTTATTATGCAAAAGTGTTAACTCCAAGATGCCATCTTGGGTGCCCAAGGTGGGTCCAAGTCAATCTTTGTTAACTAAAACATATCTCTCCACCATTCATGCAAATATCATGCATGATTGATCATCTCCACTTAACTGAATGTATCACCTATTATCTATCATGCAACTCAAGTCATTAGTCATGCATTCCAAGTCAGCTGAAGTCAACTAGCATTCAACTGAAACTAACTACATGCAACTAAAGATAATTGAATGATAACTAAACTAAACTAAACTAAACTGATCTAAACTGAACTCCATGCATGTAAACATCAATCCCTAACTTCTAGGATATTTACATGCATTATTGAAGTATTATATTTTACTCCAAATAGTTAACTTAACTCAAGGTGAGTTCCACCTTCCATGTGGGTGCCTCGTGTGCTCCTATTTTGTAGGATCTCTTCATGGGAATCCCCGCATGTTCCTATCATTTATAATTAATTAAAAATATCAATTAACATGTTTATTTCATTCAAATTTAATCTCTTTCTAATCCTAGTGTTGAGGAACACTTTCCAAGGACTTAGGAGATACATGAAATAATGTTTAGGATTGCAATTAAATGGCATCCTATTCCCAACATTCTCCCACTTGACATTATACATTTCAATTATTCTAAACAAGGAATCATTATTATAAATCAAGTACATGACTCAAGGCCAATGGCCTTCCTGTACCAACTAATCAATCCATGCCAACTTCAAATGCAATCTACATAATCATGAAGGTCCAAGCAAATGATTAAAACCAAGAGAACTTATCTATAGGAACTGGTTTCATAAGATAATCTACAACATTAATTAAAGTGTCAACTTTCTCAATTAATACATATTGAACATCAACATGCTCAGTATGAGAAAGATACATAGGATTTTTGGCTAAACACATAGCACTAGCTAACTATCGTATTCAAGTTTAACTTACTTGCAATTAAAACCAATACCTTTCCCAAGTCTATGTATCCAAACTACCTCTTTGGAGGCATGTGAAACCACCGAGTGTGTTGAATTGATGTCCAACCAGGTGTAGGCTTCTCATTCTTTACTATTGAAAATAGTTTTTCTTACAAGTAACCATTCCAACATATATCTCTTACCATAAGATAACTCAAGCCTCACCTATTTCTCCAAGTATCCATGAGGACCTATAACCAACCAATCCATGCCAAACTCCAAGTGCAACATAGCACTATCATGAAGTAATCAAGAAATTGATTAATGTACCCAATACTTAAGAGAACTATGCAAGATCAATGTCAAAGCTCCAATCATGAATCAAGAATAGGGTATGTGCAAGATCATCATGGAAAAAACAGGCCCTTAAGTGGCAAAAAATTTAGAAAAAATTAGAGTTAGTCAACTTGACATAAAAATTTGAATAAGTTATCTATATTATTTCAAAAATATGTACAAATAGAATCTGTACCGAATTGAATGTAGTTTCTAAACTATTAGGTTTATTTAAAAAAAAATCTATTTTGGTAAAAATTTGAAATTTCAATGCAATAGTACTTAAATTTCAAGAAAAATAAATAGTTGTCTATCGACCACCCTAACCAAAATAAAATTATAATATTTTTTAATAATATTTTAGATATAAGTATAGAACTCATGTCCAAAATGTGATGCATATTTTTTTATAATTTTTTTCCAAGTAAATAATTAATTATGAATTTTTTATTACAACTTTTAAAAAATATAAAAACTCGTATGTCTAACCACCTTAACTTGGTCAAAACATCATGATTTTTTTTTTTTAATCCTATAGTATGCAAAGCATAAAATGTTGTGCATGTTTCAGATTCAAAAAATGTGATACCGTTTGAAAGCTATAGATGTTTTTCAATCAACCTATCAATTAGGACTTTAGTCATAATTCAAATAGAAAATGAATAATAATTATTTATTAAAGTCAAAGTAAAGCATAATTTATATTGGTGGAAAGTTGAGATTCTCCTTTAAAAACCCTTTTCATTTCATCAATTTTGGGTATTTAAAAAAAAATTGTTAGCTACATACCCATCATATCACCACTTTTTGGCCCATCATGATCCTGAACATACCAAACATAAACATGACAACATGATCTAACCATCTCCTACTAGGAGATCACATGCACCATAACATATATACATCCTAGTCTCAAGAGAACAAGTACCATGCCAAACTCTAAATGCACATCAAGAGTAAACCATGACATAATAGCAACCACTCTAAACCAAGAAAAAATCATATCCCCAATCACATGAGGATAACCTTACCAATGATGCATCCACATCACTGCCAACAACTCCCATTGAAGCATGGTATGAGCTACACATGGCATCATGACTACCATCCTCCTCATGAAGGTCACTCTTTAACATCAAGCAAAGAGTCATCACTAACATTTTACATGAAATGATCAAAGCATGATTACAATCGCCCAAAGATTCCTCTATAGAAGAATCATAACTCTTTTTATTGTTCTTACAATCCTTCTTCACATGTCATGGTTTACCACAGTTCCAACGCTTTACCTTACTTCATCCTTTTGACTTACCCTTCCCTTCCTTGTCTCCCTTAGGTTCCTTTTTCTTAGGCCTACCTTTTACAAACAAGGCATCTTGGATTTCCATTTTAGACTTCCTCCTCATCTCCTTTGATAGGAGAGTGGGAATTATATTGTCCATCTTTGGATCTACACCACTACCACTGATAGCAGCAATTAGATTTTCCCAAGATTTTGGTAAAGAACAAAGTAACAATATGCATTTATCTTCATAGATTCTAGCTTTACATCTACAGATGATAACTGACTTAGAATCAAATTAAAAGCATTCAAATGATTTGCAATACAATCACCATCTTTCATCTTTAAATAATACAACTGTCTTTTCAAATACAACTTATTAGTAACACTTTTAGTTTGATAAATATCACCTATTCTCTTCCATAGTTTATATGTAGTATTTTCTTCTAAAACATTCAAGAGAACAACAGCAGCAAGAGATAATATTATGGTCCCTCTTGCCTTCTTATCAAGCTTAGCCCAATCCCCATTTGACATCGTTGTAGGTGACTTTGTCTCATTGCCAACAGCTAATCATTGATCTCTCTCTTCAAGGAGATCCTCCAGTTTTAGTTATTGCATCTCATAATTAGATCCATTGAATCTTTCAATATCTAAACAAGAATTAAAACTAATTGTAATAAACTTATTTTGGGTATACATTGCAGGATCATCATGGAAAAAGAAGGCCCTTAAGTGGAAAAAAATTTAGAAAAATCAGAGTTAGGCAACTTGACATAAAAAATTGAATAAGTTATCTATATTATTTCAAAAATATGTAAGAATAGAATTTGTAGAAAATTGAATGTAGTTTCTAAACTACTAGGTTTTAAAAATCTATTTTGTGAAAATTTGAAATTTCAATCTTGTAGTACTTAAATTTTAGGAAAAAAATAAGAGTAGGTGTTTGTCTAACCACCCTAACCACAATAAAATGATAATATTTTTTTATAATATTTTAGATATAAGTAGAGGACTCATGTCGGATGTGATGCATATTTTTGTAAAAAATTTCAAGTAAATAATTAATTATGAATTTTTTTATTACAACTTTTTAAAAATATAAAAAC
The DNA here is from genome assembly GCA_007258455.2 of Sequoia sempervirens. Classification (NCBI taxonomy): domain Eukaryota; kingdom Viridiplantae; phylum Streptophyta; class Pinopsida; order Cupressales; family Cupressaceae; genus Sequoia; species Sequoia sempervirens. Next base: position 14,178 of record VDFB02074263.1, read on the forward strand.
TTGTATGTCTAACCATCTTAACTTGGTCAAAATTTCCTTGAAATTCATTTTGTTTTTAATCTATAGTATGCAAAGCATGTAGAATGCTTGATGCATGTTGGGATTCAAAATTTGATACATTTGAAGCTATAGATGTTTCTCAATGCGACCCTCAATCAATTACTTTGAGTCATAATTCAAATAGAAAATGAATAATAATTATTTATTAAATTCAAAGTAAAGCATAATTTATATTGGTGGAAAGCTAAGAATCTCCTTTAAAAACTTCGTTTACGTTTCATCAATTTTGGTTAAAAAAGTCATCAACCACATACCCTACACATACCCATCATATTACCACTTTTTGGCCCATCATGATCCTGCACATACCCTTTTCTAAAATCAGCAATAACACAATAGTAAAAGCTCCCACTATAGCCAAAAAACCTTCAAACTTTTAAGAGAAAGGTGTCCCAAACTCTACCTAACAGTTAGCTTTGATACCAAATGTTGAAAATGGAGGTAATTATGTAGCTTAATAATTTGTAAAACTATTGTAGTTGTAGATCTAAATAAGTGTTCTTTGTTACAATTTATTTGTGGATGATTAGATCTATTTAATTCATTTTACCATTTGTAGAAGTAGACAGAAGATTGTAGAAGAATAAAATCAAAAGAAAGAAATTACACAGCATATAGCACGGAGAAACCCTTCAGGAAAAAACTCCACCAAGAATCAATAGTTCTTGTATTATTTAACCTTAGAACAAGATGTCAATAATTCTTTATCAATCCTTCCTTGAGATGCTTATTTTGCCTTCAACAATTCTTCTTCACAACCTGCGATAAAATCTTATCAACTCTTTTCAACTTATTGCAATAAATAGACAATAATGAGCCTTGTAAACTCCAAAAAGTTTACAATTACAAAGCATAATGCTTATCTCACAAAACCCACGTGCCTATTCTTTGCAAGTAGAGTTTTACTATGAAGAACAATGTCAAAACAAGTCCTTCATCTATTTGGTCATCCAAACTGAAGTCCTAACCCAACGTTTATTCTGAAGATATCTTGTAAGCTTATCCTCAAAGTTGGTGCCCAAGAATGGACACATTTAACTTAGCCTTATAAACTATTTTATCATGCAAAAGTGTTAACACCAAGATTCTAACTTGGGTGCCCATGGTGGGTCCAAGTCAATCTCTGATAACTAAAACATATCTCTCCACCATTCATGCAAATATCATGCATGATTGATCATCCCCACTTAACTGAATGTATCACCTATTATCTTTCATGCAACTCAAGTCATTAGTCATACATTCCAAGTCAACTGAAGTCAACTAGCATTCAACTAAAACTAACTACATGCAACTGAAGATAATTGAACCATAACTGATTTGAATTGAATTGAACTGAACTAAACTAAACTAAACTTTAAAACTGAACTAAACTAAACTAAACTAAACTGATTTGAACTGAATTGGACTAAACTCCATGCATGTAAACATCAATCTCTAACTTCTAGGATCTTTACATGCATTACTAAAGTGTTATCTTTTACTCCAAACAATTAACTTAACTCAAGGTGAGTTCCACCTTCCATGTGGGTGCCCCATGTACTCCTATTTTGGAGCTCTTCATGGGCATCCCCACATGTTCCTATCATTTAGAATTAATTACAAATGTCAATTAACATGTTTATTTCATTCAAATTTAATCTCTTTCTAATCCTAGTGTTGGGGAACACTTTCGATGGACTTAGGAGATACATGAAATAATGTTTAGAATTGCAATTAAATGACATCCTATTCCCAACAAGAACATATTGTGAATTTTCCATGAACCTATCCTATCATATTAAAAAGGATATTTGAAATTTTTTTTGGCTCTTTTATTGCCCAAAAGTGGGCCCTAAGTTGTCACATACTGTACCAACCACATGTCCTATGCCCACGATCAACTCCTCTCCCTTAGATCATTTTTTATATAAAAAATTTCATATTTTTACCTTTAATTCTTTTGGTATGTATACCTTCAATTTTTTGTGCATTGATTAAATTTTTAAGTTTGATTAATATATTTAAAAATAAATCTTGAAAATTACATGTATTTAAAATACAATTATTCTTATTAGATATGCTTTTTTGTCTTAACTATTTATCTAAAATAAATAAAAAGTCATCTAAACATAGACTTTCTCCTCTATCACATTATTTTTGGATAGCTCAACCCTATTTTTCCTAAGTTATGAAAAAAAAAAGAGTTAGGCTTAGCTCCCCTCCCAAAATAAAAATATAAAATATAAAATATAAAATATAAATAAATAAATAAATTACATCATGTTAACCTTTCTAAATTAGTTCAAAGAATCGATTCTATGTATTTGTGAAGCTTGACATTTTTAACTTAAGATGGTCCCTTGAGAATTTCAGGAATACTAGTTGAGTTGCAAATTAAACAATTGCATAAATTGAGATAAAAGATAAACTATAAATAATTGCATTCTTCATTTTCCTTGATTAATTATAGCTTAGGAATGAGTACAATATATAAAGCAAGAGATGAACCATCTAAAATTGTAACTGCCAACTACAAAATAGGCATTCAGCTCCATGCAAGATTACACAACTAAGCAATCACTATCCTAACAATTTAGCAACTAACAAACTTATCTAGAGGAATATTCTAGGAAAAAGATTCTACACTAACACCTCCCTTAAGTGTAGCTAGGTGAATAAAGAGATATGCAAATAATACAAGGATGGATGCATGAAAACATTAATGGGTCCCGACTACAAGGCCATGTTAGGTACCCATGAACATATGCAATGCAAAAATGGGAAAAAAAAGAAGAGAAAACCCAATGGGACAAAACTCCTCCCCAAAAAAATACAATAATGAAATCCATCACAAATCCAATCAATCTCCATCCACACAAATGATGACAAGAAAGACCCTATAGCCACCCCCATAATGAGATAACCTGTTGCAAAGAAACACTGGATGCACACTTGTGGAGCAACATTGGAATCCTTAATTCGACAAGCAAAGGAAAGATAATTATGTTTGCTAGAAACCATATTAGAATCACTAAATGACTCAGGTCAAAATCATGATAAAGCAAAAACAAACCTAATGCAAAGGAACACTCAAAAACTCGCAAAATGGCACACTCTGGAATCTATGAAGCAACAGTTGATTGAAAAATGATCTCGAACTGAAATGAAGTACAGAGATCAAAAAGAAAATGTGAACCCAACACATGAAAATAGGAAAGAGTGCATGCACTAATCAATATTTATATCTGCCTCCATGATTTCTGCCCTATAATATAAAATAAATTTGCATTTAAACTAACCACTGCTCTAATACAACGTGAAAATTTTAAGAATACTAGTAAAGTTACAAATTACACAATTGCACAAATTGAAATAAAAGATAAACTGTAAATAATTGCATTTTTCATTTTCCTTGATTATTAATAGCTTAGGAATGAGTACAATATATAAAACAAGAGATGAGCCATCTAAAATAGCAACTGCCAACTAGAAAATAAGCAAACCAATATTTCCCAACTAACCAATCATTATCCTAACAATTTAAAACTAGCAAACTTATATAAAGAAATATTCTAGACAGGATATTCTAAGCTAACACTATCTTCTCCACTTTCTGTCTATGAAACCATAGCCACGATTTCAAATAATTACACCACTACGTACAAAATATTCCGGGCTACTAAATATTCCTATTTGTTTTCGTTCAATACCATTTCTGTCTATCATATATTCCTTTTACCATATGCATATGACAATGACTGAAGCATTTACAAGCAAGATATTCATTCTATGCTGTGTTATACTGTAGCCTTAAAAGTGTTTCAGCGTTGAAGAAGCTCTTCTATCATCTCTGAAGCTATGTCCTCATCTATCTCATCATCCCCTTTTATTGCAGGAATTTCGATTTTCATCACCCAGTTGGATTCATCTCCTCCTCCACCACCCACTTTGTTTTGCCAGAGTCCCAATTGATTCGATTTCTCATTGTCTAACTTTAAGCAGAGGTAGCGAGGGGAAGAGAGTAGGGAGCCCTCCTTAGCAGCATATTGCAGCAACACCTTATTCATGGAGGTCATATTCAGATGGTGGAGCTTAGAAATCATTGCTGTGGACAGGACTCTTCTCTGCTCTGAGTTATTATCAGCATTGACAAAATGGGGAAGATTTACATGGCTACCATGACCATGGACAATTACAGCAGCCTCATCATATGCATGAGCTGCTTCTTCGGCTGTTTCATATGTTCCAAGCCACACTCTCTTCTTTCTACAATAACAATCCCACATGATTTCATATGAATCATCTAAACAAGTCAAAGTTTAGAATATGTTGTTTAATTCAGAAGCAATAAATTCTTAACCTTCTTGTTCTTACAACAACGAAAAATAAATTGATAATACTGATATAAATTATATATAAAAACCAGAAAAATGAAAATAAACACAAGTAATAAAGAACGTACAGGATTGGATGACGAATCTCAGAAACCCAAGAGCCCCAGTTGCGTTGTCTCACACCACGATATTTCTGTATCTTTCCCATTTTTCTCCACACTCAATTCACAGATCAGAACTAGATATTTGTGAGTTTGAGCTCTATTATATCGAAAGTCTTTCATGAACTTGTACAAGACTTCGTAATTTATTACAATGATAGAGTATATAAAATGCGAGATTGGCTATTGCATCAGAAAAGCTTCTGAGCTTATCTTGTACTTGACGTGGAGATTTAATGGTGGTGAGCAATATAAATGTCTAACGCTTTGATGTGACGATATGCTTAGCAGGCTTTCTTTCGTACTGTCTATGTAGCCATTTGACTCTATTTATTAATTAATTGAAAATAAAAAGTGTGTCCATCTTTTTATTTTTAATTAATTAATAAATACAGTCAAGCATGCATTCTCCCAGTTGAATAGGAGGTCACCGATTTTCTTTCACATTATATTTATGAATGATATAATGTTGGGGGCCTCCCTATTCTCACGATACACCAGTACATTCATTCTAGTTCATTAATATCTATTTCTCTAGAATTATCTCTGCATAATCCCACATTTATCTTTTATTGTGTCCATTGATATTTTGCACTCATAAGAATTGATCTTTGGTGGTCTCATTCAAAACCACTCAACTTCACCAACAAATCAGGGACCCATTGATAAAAATTCAACTTCACCAAAAAACCAGGGACCCATTGACAATAATTCAACTTCACCATCAAACAATGAACCTGTTGTGAGGTCTATTTTGTCTTGAGGGTTTTAAATATAATAATTGATTTAGAAGTGGTATGTTATTGTATACATTTATTTCATGGTATTACACATTTTAATTTTATTATCATTAATTTTTTACTTGTGTTCTTGGTTTTTAGACTTAATTTTCATTAACTTCAATCTACAAATGCACAAACATGTATAGGTTGATATGGCGAGTCTAGTGATAGCTAGGTTCTTGAAAATAATTACAAAAGGCATAAAAATATGATTTTGTGATGTTTAATAGGTGTCTCCAAAGTAAGGTTCCATTTCTTGGCCATCTAATGCTTTTCTTAACTTCATTTGTCATTTGTTGAGTGTTCATAATTTCATTTAGGAAGTATATAGAGTTTTATGATACTTGATAGGTTGCAATATATTTAGGGATATAGCATCATAGTGTATTATGTACAAATAAATAATACATTGGTGTGCACATCCTCTGTTAGTCATCCTATTAGTTAATTATAATAGAAGCATTTATCACAAATGTATGAGTAAGAGGTAGTGATACATAGTTGAGTAATATATAAAGGTGAAAAAATCCTTCCTACACCACTAAACTAAAACACACAACTTAACCAATTAGTCACATTTTTTTGTTTTTAAACTTAGTTATACTATATATTCAAACAAAGTTAATCTTAATGGTTGTTTTGTTCTATAGATAGGCATCCATCCTTACACAAACAAATAATATATCTAATAAGATTTGTAAAATTCTCTAGCCAAAGACTTCACTCATTGAGACCAAATGATTCGTGAATCTTGACTAAACTACCATAGTTCCCTAATGAACATGCATCGAGTTTGTCATATTTCAGGAGATGTACTATAAAAGGGCTTAAGTCCCTCCTTAGAATTTGTCCTAAAGCCTACGGAAACCAAGTAAATCTGCTCATTAGATTTTTTTGAGTATTATATTTGTTGTCTACTATATTTTTAATTATTAACACTATATTAAGGGTGCTAAGCAAGGAGATTGATCCCCTATTTTATAGATTATAAAATATTACTAGTGGTATAGATAATTACTTTCTAGAGAGAATCATATTACCTTATTTACATAATGACTGAAATCTACAAAACTAAATAATTAATTATCTTTTCATAAAAACTTTGTCAATTAATATTAATTTCATGTATCATGCAAACAACAATTATATCCCAAGAGCTAGAACTAGTCTTTGAAAGATCATATGAAATGGCTTTTCCTACATATCAAGGATCAGGCCCACCTTAGTTACATCAAATAAAACTTTCAAACATGGTTGTCCAAATAGGTGAATGACATCCTAACATTCCACTAATAGGTCTACACTTAGTTCTATTTACTTACATGTATGGCCATTCCAAGATAAAAAATAGCATGCTCAATCAACTGTTAACTCTTGAATAAATATAGATTGAAAATAAATCCATTTTTCAAAATAAATTAAGAAAAATATCGTTTAATTGTTTTTTTTTTATCAGCTATGATAGTCACCCTAGCTTTGAAAAGGTTGTGTGTTTCTAAATTTATATTATAGGCCTATTCTCATTCTAAGGATTGTTCTCTTCTAACACCTATGATCACAATTAAATTTCTAAAAAATCCATAATACATTTAAGAGTCCATAATCAATAATCACATGTCTTTACACCACTTGGTGCAAAAATGTAAGAAGCCTTTTTTCAAATTATCTTTGGCACCTACTTTTCACTCCCCTATACACATTGAAGGGGATTAGTTTGTAGCCTTTATGGCAATTATTTTGTTTCATGCCAGATTATATTGCCTAACTTTCCCATGTATTTTCCTTTCCATATATTAATATATTTTATATAGATGTTACACCTTTTGTCTAAAAACAAATAATAATAACCACGTCTTTAAAAGATTATCAAAAATTCTATATCATTTAGAAGAATATTTATACTAAATGTTGAATTACATGAGGGGTTAACTAATATGCCTAACTTTCAATAATTGCTTCTAGATTCATGATGGGTTACAACAAAACTAGATTTAGTAATAAATCATTATAGTCATATATTATAATTCAATGACACTAATGATCATTAATTATTCCCTTTATTTAATCAACTAAATAACATAAGATATTTTAACCTATTATAATATGTTTATACTATATTTAATATTTCAATACAGAATAATTTTCTTAGAACAAGTCAATCATAAAATATTTGTAGAAGAAGATGGTCTATAAGGATCTAATTTTACCATAAGATAAATTTAAAACTTTCCACAATTAGATATCACTACTAAATATTAACTTTAAAAAAAATACAGTTGCAAGTGAGAGGGGAGATTCTAACCTTTATATGTAATTGTTGGAAACATTCTAACCTAGGGAAGGATGTTTACAACCTTAAGATTATTAAATACATAATTATAGTTGATAGGTTAATTGACAAAATATACATACAATTATCAATATTCTATCATTCAGCTCATAAATGAATTATTAATAGAAAATAATTTGATGGATTTAGGTAAGTGATGTGTAGTCTTACAAAATACCTCATTTTTCGTCAAAAAAATGAGGACCCCTCCTCTTTTTCTTTTGTTTTTTCTTTGGTGAAATTGGAAAAATCTCTCGAATCCTCTAAGTCTTTAGATTTTCATGTCTTAAATGCTTAATATTCCATTCCAAATGGGTAGACTACTAAAAAATATCCTAAATTTCCTTTTAGAGAAATTCAAAATTCTAACAAATAGATAGTTATCCTTTAGTAGGAGTTTCTACTCTTACATGAACAATTTTCCAATACTGATGAAGTTTACCACTATTTTCAGTATTAGTTGATTTCCTTGCTATATTGAAGATTATCTTTGTTAGAGTAATTATGCATTAGCTAATAATTAATTAATCTTTAATTGATTATTAGTCCAATTCATTTCATGCACTTAAGCTAAACTTAGGAGTGCATTTTTATGTCTTGTGTCATAACCTTTTGAAAATTCATCTCCTTAAAGACTCTTGAGGTTCATTCTATAGATTTTTCTTGTTGCATATTATTGTTTGGAGATCTCTTGCATGGAAGCTATCTTTGTTCATTTTTTAATCCAATTTCTTGTATTATTCTAACTTCAACATGGTATCAAAGCTCTAGATCTGTAATCCCCTCCTCTTATTTTGATTTTTTTTTTCCTTGAGCTATCACTCGATGCATCCTGGACCAAAAAAATACTTCCATTGGATTCAAAGCTATTGAAAAACTCATTTTGACTTTAGTTTGTCCTAATTTGGACTCTAGAAGTCAGATCTACAAGGGTTTGAAGTATTATTTTTAAATGTTGAGGGTAGCTACAATTTTGGAGTATTTTGAGCCAAAATGGACATTGTCATCATGATTAGAAGGTTCAAAAACCCTAAGATAATTTGTCAAATTATCAAAATCCATGTTAGGTACGTTTGGGGAAAAAAAAATTCCAAGTCGACTGTATGACCTCATAGCACATAGATTGTTATATGTTTAAAAAAAATCCTATAAAATTAAAAAAAAATCCTTATTAAAGGGTAACACAAGTTTTTTTGTTTTAAAAATATATATTTAAGAGGGCAGTACTCACAAGGGTATATTCCCCTTGCA